>JAMQCK010000100.1:0-70016 GCA_024196135.1 Pleurotus ostreatus/Saccharomyces cerevisiae fusant | reverse complement strand
TGCTCGTCGGGATCGTCGAGATCGTCGGTGATCGCGGTCGATCAGCGTCGGCGGCGGTAGTGCGCTTCGTCAAGCGGCTTCGGGATCAGCGAGTCGGCAATAGATCGCGGTCGGGGACTCGTGATGACGACAAGGCGGCTCACATCGCGGAGTGAGCGCGGCCTTCTTCAGCCCTATGTTTTACTAGCCGGCTGGACTGGCTAGGATCCGTTTGTGTTGTTGTAGTCGTCTGTTGCCTCGAGTCCAGCAAGAATAGAGTGTATTCCGGTTGTCCTGTATGGTGGTACGAGGACAAACGGATAAGGTAAAAATCTACAAAAACGCGGTATATAAGCGCTGGTCACGTGCGCGTGCGGCGATCGCCGAAAACCCGAATTCCACAGGGTTCGCCAGCGTCTGAGGAAGACGAGCGAGGGTGGACTTCTGTTCGTGACCGTCACGGCTTTGATCCCATCTGGTCCTCGGACACCGCGGTTGCCCACCACCACTCTAAGCTCAATGTTCGCCCTTAGGCAAGCAAAATATCAATCATCTCTATCATTATTATTTAATTATACTCGCTGTCGGCGAGAGCATCTGTTGTACTGGGGTCGGCCCAGCTGTGCTGTCGACGACGAAGTCGCTCATTTGAATACCACGCTCCTTTACATCCAGCGGTTTCCTACTCGTACCTTCTCTTCTAAAGTGCCCTAAGTTGCGCGAAGTCGTGGTGGAATTATCTTACTAAAGCCTTCGGTGCGCTTGATACGCAGGGAGTGATAGCCACACGGACTCAACACGAACTCGATGATCCTGCCGGCAGAGACGGGCCGCCCCTCCGGTCAGGTCTTCGTCTCCCCTCATCATGATCTTCAGTCCAATTTTCTTCGCTATCCGCCATCGTCATAGTCATTGACTTGCGAACTTACAGAGACTTTTTTTTCTCTGCCATGCGACTTCCCTTCGACTCAACCTGCGCATACGCCTCAAACTATGGCGCGGAATATACCTTCGCTTCGCTCTTTATCTTTTGCTCGCGACGGTCTCGTATCAGCTTTACCATGCAGAATTACGGCCAAGATGCCTCACCGTAGTGCCTGCTACCGCACAGATTATCCTCAGGTGGGACGGCGCGCCAATACCAGTCGCTGCGGCTTCTTTGCTGACTAAATTTAAATGTCAGCGCTACCGATTGTATGTCCTTCTGGCCCTCGCCATCTCACGTTGTCTGCTCGTTGTCTGCAAAATCTTGCCGTCTTCTCTGCCCTTTAGCGGGACGACAACGCCCCAATCGTCACATCGATCCTAGGACCGTCAATTCAAACACTGAATGCGACCGACAATGAATCTCGTCACGTGCATTGTCTGCCCGGATTTCGGGAAGATATCGCCTTGCGGAGGTTCTCAAGTACCCGATAAGCGCTAGTGCGCTAGGACTTCCTGTCCCGCCTCCGCCCGCGGGTATGGCGAGCCTTTTGAGAACCTCGACGTGGTAGTGAGCTCTCGTTCGTCTACTAAAGCGTATCGGGCACGTATATGTTCGGAATGTCAACATGTGATGCTCGAGTTCATTGTGGTACTTTCAAGGTCGCTTTCAAATTCAAGTATGAACACGACATATCTCAACTTACGAACAAGGATTTCACCCTGTCAAAGACGGCAAACCCCTTAAGGCGAGTGCGTGCCTCCCGGCTTGGTCGTCGTCCTCATATTGACACCTCATTCTATTCAAAGTGTACTACCAAGAGCGATCCTAGTCCGCGCTTATGGCAGAGACGCATCACGTCTGCTGTAGATAGGAATATCTTCCCCTAGCGGACGACAAGGGCAAAGAACGACAGGTCAGGGTAGCGCGACGGATCTACAGAGCTCGGAGGTTCTATGCCTTTCGGACTGTGGCGGTAACTCTGACAGCGTCTCCTCGTCCTCTGAGAGAGATGCCTTGCTTTGTGTCTGATGTACTTCGTTTCAGAACCAGACCGTTGTCTGCGCTGCTGTTGCATCTCTGCAGACAACGGTAACAGCTGAAGCAAGGCGCTATGCAAGCCCGGTGGCTTTGCACAATATATAAGTGATCCATCCTTACTGTCCTTCACCAGCGTCGAGTCTGCAATCATGGCTCTCGTACGGGACTCGTCGTGCGTCGACATCGTCTCGTTCTCCTCTTCCAATAGCAACTGAACCGTCCTTAGGTCTGATAGTTACCTTCATGGGAACGCATCACAGTTCTCGCCTCTATCGTGGTATGGCGAACCTCAACGCGATGGTCGTAAGTATGAGGTGTTTGCACGACCCCATTCCTTCACTGATATCCTTCGGACGTACAGCTCCTAGCTTCCACGAAACCTTCGTGTGGACCGATCTGATGGCTCCATACACTCCCCAAGCTTCGTTGAATACACCGTCGCGGCCCTGGCGTATGTCTTCAGCATGTTTGCCTCGAGGGGCATCTCGCTTATAACCCTCATAGCGCATCATGACGCGCATCTATCCGGATATTCGACTTCTCGTGCAGAGGCACAAATGCCTCCGCCGCCGTTTCCCATTTCTGCTGGGGCTGCCGACTCATTCACTACGACGATCCCTCAGCCGCAGACGTCGCGGACGGACGCAATCACCTTCCCAGATCTTTCTATTCTGGCATCCGACCCTTGGAATGCCGCTGCATCGCCTCTCGCGCTCACTCATTGGAATGTCGATGGGCATGATGACTCTCGGCCCGAGGTTGGCTCCCAAGCGCAAACCGAGGCGTCGTCCAAGCGCAGAGCAGGACCGTCGCGAGACCCATCCTTCTGGTGCGGACGGTGCTTCAAGACTTTCACGCGCAGGAAGAACCTTACCGGTACGCCAGCCACTCACCTCCGCAGCGCTTGCATCTGAGCTGACTCCTCCTCTAGACCACATGCTGCGGCACCAGAATCGCAAAGAATATACATGTCTTCTGTCAGACTGCGTGTCGCGCTTCAACACGAGGAGCGACCTCGAAAGACACATACGAATCGTTCACAAGAAAAACCCGCGGCGGTACTTGGAAAACGACGCGTACGAATCCCTTGCTCATCATCCACATAAGCAACTCTACACACGGCCGACGACAGCGTTAAAGACCGAAAACATGGCCTTCGCCGACCCAGGCGGCACCCCATGGCCACTCCATCGCGCCCATTCCCAATAATTCCACTGAACAGGCCAGCCCTTATGTGATTGCCCATCGGCGACGGTTTTAAGACCTCCATACGTGCACTTCAGGCGTCTCCCGACACCGATGTTCGTGAACATGATTCGTAGTTGATTGCATACATTACAGCATAGTTAATACAATGACGAGGTCGACCTTCCTGCAACGTTCGATGATGACAGGACGGAAAAATACCATCCGGGTCGAGGATCACTGCGATGGATACGCACGCACCTGATTCTCCAGCATACCGACGAGCTCAAACGCGACGCCGTCGCGTCTGCTCAAAATTACAAGATGAGGGAAGGCGCTGGCAGTCTCCGCGTACGCGGTGTTCCTGATCAAGGCGTAAGCGAGCGGAATTGACGATCGAGGAGGGGATCAGAAAAGCGTGAATATCTTCTCGTGCGACAAAGACCGAAGGAGTCCGTCGCTCTGACTGACGTGCAAATATTCGAGTGTTTCATCCGGAAGGTAAGAACGGAGGAGATACTCACCAGTCAGACTCATTGCCTGGCTCGGACGAAGCTGCTCTGCGAGGACGGAACACCTGAGGTATCCACCCCTCGGTATACGGATAGCGCTGGCACCAGCTATGCATACTGAAAGCAGAGAATCAGAGTCCTGTAGTGCCGAGCATATTTCTGCTGGTTCGTGAGGTAGTCGGTCGGAGGAGGCGTCGCGGAACATGATCGTCGGGATCAAGAGAAAAATAATCAAGTTGCCGCGTGGGAAGCATGCATATCACGTTTTATGTGACAGGCCGTGACGACAGTGAACGTTGCCTCTGACCACCATGCTCGAACCATGTTCGACGTTCATATTGGCCGATATCACGGCTCATTGACACTAAACATCGCCTTGCGCAGTGGCTTAGCTCGACTCGTGGCTTGTTTACATCGACCTCGCTATTGTATCTGGCCACTTGACTCGCTAGCGCTAGCTCGTCGGGATCGCCAACACGCCGCCGGACCTTCTAACAGCGCAACTTTCGCTGACATAGACGCCCTTGAACTCCCGCAGATCCGCTATATGCGCTCACCGCGCCTATCGGAACTCTATGTAAAAGCCTCGACCCTGCGATGAACTTTCGACGCGGAGAATGTTCGCCTTTCGGGCATTTCTATTCGGTACTTCCTCTCACGCGACGACGTCAGCTGAGGGACACGCTCTACGGCTTCTTCCGGTGTCTTTGTCTGCTCAAAACGTACTAAAGCTTGCGTTTCTCGTCCCCGCAGGGTCTCCTGGTCAGTATCTTATCCATCTTGTGATCTCTGGACGAATACAGGAACGCACCTTCACACCGGCCACCATCTGTTCGCACTGGCTGTGGAGCGCGCTCTGTCTTGTGTACACGAGCAGGACGAATGGACGGTACGGGCTATTCATTATCGCGGACGCGAGTCAGCGCCTATCATGCCTACTTCTGGTTCCTTTGTGCCATAACTCAGTCATCATCCTTCCCCACATCGAACATGCTGCTTGCCTTCGCTTTCATACGTACTACCCTGGTCGTGCCGCCTCCCCGGCATGGCGCGAGAGTGTACCGCCTGCTCGCGTACAGCCGATTTTCAACCTACCCGCACGGTTTCGCTTCAAACAACGCATCGATAGTGGCCACGCTGATCAAGCACAGGCGTCCTTTCTGCCTCGAGGGCACGCAGGATAACAGAACCGTACGTCACTTGCGCGATCCCTCTCGGATAGTTTCGTCGTGATAGGCACGCGTCACAGAGACAACACCTTCCGCAATTGTGCTGCTCGGTAAATCCCGAGTTCCCTGGATGCGCGCGCGCCTGCCTCGAGCTCGCCTAATCGCGTCGGGCCTTCTAATCGCGCTGATGCTGCTAGGTGGGCATCATCTGCCGCTGTGCGCGCTGCTCTGACATGTTCCTTCAGCTCAGCATTGGATTGTGCGACGCGCGTCACGGACGCGAGGCGTCTTTGGCTGCTGCAGTGGCAAAGAGAGTTCCTGATACCGCCGGGCTCGTGTCCATTGCCCTGACAAGCCGCCATCAAGCTATCAATGACCTCACGCGTATGTGTGGCTCGCTGTCTTCGCAACAACTGCTCAAGATGTACGATTTCGGTCTTTTCCGGTACTTCTAGTGGGTGGTGATTGAATGGGATCTGGTCTTTGAGCGCGCCCGGTAAACATAGAGAGGGGATCGTCGTATGAGCTTTGCGCGCTGTACTAGGCGAGAAATAAATTCATGCCGTGATCCCCGGCCTGCAGGCCTCATTCATGAACGACCACCCTGCCGACGCGACAGCCCGGGCACTGGAAATTAATTTGGTTGTCAGTCGTATCGCTCCGAAATCAGAGTCCGGATCTGGCTAGCTGCGATCGCGATGCGTGCAGCGTGCGGACGCCACGCTACACGCCGAGCCTTGGTCGCGATCAGAGGGCACGCTGCAGTTTCCTCTGGCGCCCGCGGAAATATCAACGCGCGTATATATATCGATGGGCGCGCGCCCCTAGCTACTTAGCAACTGCTTCCCCTCGTCCCCCGTCCTCGTCCCGAGCCGTTCTATCTATCTGCACGACGCCCCCTGCACATACGTATACGCCCGCCATGACCAAGTTCGGCTTCAGCATCTTCCTCGAGGACAAGACGGGGCGCCTCACGGGCTCCGAGTTCATCGACGTCTACGATCGCATGCGCTTCGTCCTCCGCAGGACGGTCCACGAGCCCACGCACACCGCGTACATCCTCTACAACGCCGCCAACTCCAAGCCCGTCGCTGCCCTCGACTACGGCCCACACAACGCGCTGGGCTCGGTTACCTTCTCGCCGACGAATGTTATCCCGATGAAGAAGTACCTCACAAAGACTGGGTGAGTACCTAGCAAACTCTGCGACGGGGACTGCTTTGACACCCCTCCCCTCGCAGCCACGGGTCGCGCAAGTTTACCGCTTCGGACGGGCAGGAGTACATCTGGAGCTACCGTCAGCAGGTCGATCAGGAGTGGACGGTGCGCAAGGGTCCCCCCTTCTTTCCCTTCCTCGCATACTGACGACATGTGCAGTGCACGAACACTAGCGGCTACCTGATCGCTTACTACAGCCTCAAGACCCCTGGGGAGCCGGACTACCCTGGATCGTCTGGGTGTACCCTGACCATCGAGGAACCCTTCGGTCACCTCGCGGCTGGTACGTGTACCCACACAGCTCCTCGCTCTCCCCTCTGACCTCGTCCCCAGAAATGCTCGTCTCCCTCCTCGTCATGCGCCACATCGCCGCGCACAACCTCTGAGCGCCTTGTCGCCCCCCTTGCGCACGTCGTCCCGAACACTAGACGCGTCGCCCCCCATCATGCTTCGATCCTCTTCCACCTTCGTCTTCCTTCCTGCTCTGCTTTGCATCCCCATCCCACGCGTCACCATCCCATCTCCCTCGCAAAGCTTTCCTCGCTGTGCACCGTGTACAACTAGCCCTAATAACTGGTGCTCTCGTGTACTTGTACCCCTCCGCCTCTTGACACTCATACGCCTCTCTGCCATCCGTACCACGTTCCCCCTCTGCCACTCCCATATCGTATTTATCCCTACATTATCCTAGTATCATCCGTCCCCTCATCCACCTGCTAATTACCACTACCATCCTTCGTAAGCTTACTTACTATTCCAACATAGTACGTACGCCTACCATCCACCGTACGCTTCCAAATACTCTAGCTAGTCTAATTATTATCGTGCGGCCCTTCGTGGTTGCGTTCCCCCCCCATCTTGTGCTCGACGGACGGTTGATGCAATTTCCTCCCACAAGCGTGAGTCCTTCACTGCTTCGGTGCACAGCTCGTCGTCCTGCTTGTCGACCTGTCATGCTGCACCTCCGATTGACCACGGCAGCGCACACGGTGGCGCCAGGGCCAGACTCGCTGGTGGTCGGATGATGGCATGTCGCGTCGTTGCTTTCGGCGACCCGTGCGTCATGCCTCGCGTTCCGTTTGCCTTGCCCAGCGACCGGAGTGAGTCACCTCATCGTCAAGACAACTTCCATCGCGGAGGACTGCTCCCGGTCGCACTCTGCCGCGGGTCTCCTCGGACGCATCTGCTCAGTACCGTAAGACACATGCGAGGTTCGAATTTATTCAGTCAATTTTTTCTTGCCGCCCCCAAGCCTTCAACTTGTTGGAATATTCATAGGGAACTCAGAAAAGTGGGACGGTCTGATTTCCGGGCTCCCCAACAGGAAGATCGAAACAAATATTTGGTCCCGCGGACCTCGTGGCGCACGTGTATCGTTGATCTGGTTCCGGCGCCTCATTCCACTCCGCGTTCCTCCTCGTTGCATGCCAATCCATTCCCTGTCGATGCCCGCCCCGCTCCCCGTCGATCTCCGTCCGCGCGCTGTCACCGGTGCCCTTGACCCTGGGCTCGAGGGCGTCGGCTGCAGGATATTGCCGCAGGAGGCCGACGACGCGGAGGTTACAGTTGCGATTGCCGCCTCGCTGCGCCGTTCATTTTTGCTCCCGCCGTGCTTCGCGTTCTGCCAATTTTCTCTATGAATTTCGTTGAAACCCGCTGGATGGAGGCGACCCTGCGCATGCGTGCGCCTGGGCTGCCTCGGACTTGTCGCCGCGCCACAATTTGCGCTGGTGCCTCTTCGTTGCCTCCGTCGATCTCTTCGCTGGTTCCGTTGTTTCTTCGCTGCCTCCGTTGTTCTTCGCCGCGTCTCCGTTGTCTTCATTTCCATTCGGAACGCTCTGGAAAAATTGCTGGCAACTCTAAAACTTTATCTGTTTTGCCTGTCGTTGACATGAGGGCCGCACAGCCGACTCGTTCGAATTGTAGAGCAGGCGGGGCAGGTTATCACTTTCATGCTGAGGCGTGGCGGTCGAATGAACTCGGCCGGCTTTCTGGAGCGGCGTCTGGCTTATTTGAGGCGCATCGTCGTGCCACCCTGCCACCTCGTCAACTTGTCTCGTCGGTGTGCTAGCCGACTTCATCTCCGTTTAACAGCTTCGCATCACCGTGAGCGGATTATTTTTCTCGGCAGGCATTTTTGTGTACAGCCCTCCGATTACTTTGTCCTCGGTCCAGGCCGTCGCGCTGCGTAAACCATGACTTTCGACGCGCTCCTTGGGGCGCGGCTATACCTGAACAATGACGGATGTCCCCAAGATAGGACCCCGAGTTTCCTGAATAAATTCATCGCACAACCATTCCTGAAGCTAGATGCGCCACTAGCAGAGGCATGTTCTGCGTTCATACATCTGAGCAGCCAGAAACGCCAGTTTGCTTGCAGTTTGCTTCGTTAGGCATGCACTTCAAACACGCATCGTTTATGCCCCTTCAACCCTTGAATATTCATTATCTTCGCACCAGCCTACGTACTACCCCCTACGCCGCCAACTCATACAAAAACGCCACGCCCAGCTTCGCAAACTCGAGCGAATGGCTCCACGAGAAGCCCTCGATGTCGACCGTGTCATCGGCGCTGTGCACGTTCGGGTCGTCGTCGCCGGTGACGGCCTCGTAGGGGAAGGAGGCGGGGAAGCCGGCGTCGTGCCAGCTGGCGTGGTCGGAGCAGGCGTAGCCGCACTGGGAGGGGGTTTAGTAGGTGTGAGGGAATGGAGTATGAGTTACGGGATGGAAGAGGAGAGGGGAGCAAGACATACCGGCGTATCCATTGCCCAAGGAATGCCGGCATACTCGTCGATGAGTGCCTTGAGGAAGTCGTTCAGGTCCTCGTCGATGTAGTCGGCCTCGAGGGCGAAGACCTCCTTGGAGCCGGGAGCGAAGCTGCGTTCATTCCTATGTCAGCGTCCCACCATACACCCACGAACCTCGCACTCACTATCCGCTCATATCCAGCTCCATAAACGCCTTAATCTCCTTCCCATCCTCCGCGTACTTAGTCGCGATATCCTGCGAGCCCAGCAGCCCCGCCTCCTCCCCCGAGTACCAGTGGAACTCCACGGGGGTCGAGGGCGCGAAGCCCGCTTCCAGCAATGCGCGGAAGTCCTCGATGAGGTTCACGGTGCCCGTGCCGTCGTCGTCGGCGCCGGGTGCGCGCCCGGAGGTGGGGTTGCGGAGGTTGATGGAGTCCATGTGCGCGCCGATGATGGTGAGGGGGCCGTCGCTCGTGCCGTCGATGTGCGCGACGATGCTGTACTGCGTCCAGCTGTGCGTGAATTTGGAGACGGCGACGCCGGAGTGGCCGGAGGCGATCTAGATAGAGAGTGGAGGTTAATGAGGTGGTGTACTAGGATGCTAGGATGGGAGGATTGAAGGCAGTGAGGTGAGACGCACGTCAGATACGGTGCTGTAGATGTAGTCGCTGGCGTCCTTGCCGGTGGAGGACTTGTAGTAGCGGTTGTTGAACGCGGTGAGCTTGGTGAGATAGCCCTGCATGTTCGCCGTCGACACGGTGTCGAGGATCGGCTTCACCTCGGACTGGTGGCTAGGGGTGGGGACTGGGAAGAGGTAAGTATGAGAGTTCCCCTGACTTCGTACGCAAGAATAACTCACAAGCCTTCTTCGCTGCCACGGCCGCAACACGGTTGGCCGAGAGCGCTTGCTTGCGCTCGTAGGTCTCAGTTACATCGAACTAGTCTGTGATCAGCGACTGAGGGAGGAACGCCAATGATCTTGCACTCACAAACTGAGTCCCGGCCTTCATGAGCTCCAACTTCTCGTCCTCCGTCTTCCACACCGGTTCCGCACCATCCTCTAAGCTCAGCAATCGCAGCCCATCCGCCGTGTTCTTCTCGATCTCATCGTGCACAAGAGGCGCCGCGAGCGCCAGAGCGGAGAGCGCAGACAAGAGGAGGCCGGAAGAGAGCTTCATCGCGAGAGAGGGAGAGTCGATGGACGCGACGGGAGTGCAAGTCGTAAGCGGTCAGACGAGCGCGCGCTTATATACCCACTCTAGAGCAGCTGTATTGAAAGCACATGCGGTCGGGGAAGCGCTGCCCCACGCGTATGCCAAGCCGATAGCTATGGGGTGGCCGGCGGGCACACTGTACGAGGGTGTCGTGCTTTGATAGACGGGTGGTATGGCTGCATGGGAGGTGAAGCTGGACACATGGATTCCCCCGTGACGATAAGGCTTCGGCCATGGTAGACCACGGTGAAGAGCTTGTGAGGGCATGGAAGGGAGTACCTGAGCGCGAGCGAACGGACTGAGAGCCTCGTTGAGGGAGGCTGAGTTTGGCCTAAGAAGTCAAGAAGTAGAACCGTGTATTGCCAGTCATGGTCGAGAATAAGTTGAAGTCCCGATACATTTCTCCGAGTGCCAGCTCGGCATCTCCCGGACTGTTTGGCACTGTTGTCCTGCCCGACGAGCAGTACCGCGTTCTTTGTCGCGAACCACGACGAGCGGGCGGTTCACAGCAGTTTCCAGCGCCAGACTATCCATTGACAACTCGCTATTCGCCGCGACGATGGCCAACATCGACTCATTGCCCATTCCCTCTAGCTCATCTATCATTTCCTTCGAGGTCGGCGACCTGCTTGATTCATGGAACCCGCCAGTCCTCGCCGAATCACTATCTATCGACACACTCTCGACATCCTCGTCTGCGATCTCTATACCGTCTCTACCGCTAGGATGCATGATTTCAAGACCTGCTATCGTCGATCTGAAGGGAGGACTCCAGTCAAGATTCGCGAAGGTCACTGTGCCGACTGCGCCGAGGATGCGGGCTATGCTCAAGGACGAGCCTTGTGTAGATCGGTGGCTGGTGCGTACCCACTTCTTTCTTTTGTGAAACCCGCTGACCTCCACGCAGGACAACCTGCGGTACTCCAGCATACCTGGGCATTCGCCTTGGGGTGAAACCGAGGACGCGGCCGCACCGTCTTGGCTGCCTGAGGGATCCATCTACACACCTGAAGCCTTCCGACAAGCCCTCAGCTCCGCTCGCTCCTCGCCCGCGTATCAGACGATCTTCCGCAAGGCCCGCTCATCCGCACCTGGCGATGGGTCCTCTTCCCCGACCTCGCCGACGCCCATCTCGCCGACCCTCTTGCGACGGATGTCTTATCACCCTTCCTCATTTCGCGATGCCTTGGTCTTCGAGCGCGAGATCAGCCTGAAGTCCGAGGCTGGTGTCAAGCGCTGGTCGATGCAAGTCCCAGCGAGCACGATGAAGCCCGAACTCGTCGATATCGTTGTCGAACTTCAGAAGCTCAACTCGTTCTTCAACGACGGCCTCACCGATCTCAACCAAGGCGTCAGCGCCCTCGATAAGCACAAACAACGTGTTACGACACCCGCCTTGACGGTCTCCGACTCGCACGAGACGATCCCTCTTCCGCTCGAGCGCGTCAAAGAGAACACGACGACGCTCATCGCAAATCGCCGAGGCAAGAAAGCTCCGCCAGCACTCAATCTCAAGCGACAGACGCCCGAGGACACGTATCCAGGCATTCCGACCGCGTTCTTGGGGACTCCGTCTGCCTATCATCCTGAACTCGACCCGAGACCTAAACGCGAGGGCCCAGCGATGAACATCAACGACATGATCTCCTCTTTGCGCTCTCAGTGTGCAGCTATCTCGCGCTCGCCGACGTCGGAGGTCGCCTCCTCGCCTCTCGCGTCGGTCTCCGAGGAACCTGAGGAGTTAAAGGTTGCGCGGAACCCCGATAACGCCCCAGACTACATGAGTGCAAAGGACCAACAGGCTCTCGCGTTCTCCGTCGCTATCCCGCAACTATCTGACGACGAATCTCTCATGCGGAGGACCTTGCCTCTCGATCTGGTCGACATCCAGGAAACTCTGTCTGATGTGGGCTCGGACCATCTCACGGAGTCCTTCTCAGACTTTTTGCGCGAGTTCGAGTCCGAAGCGTTGCAGCCGCCTTCGATGCCTGGAACGCCTATGATGCCGCCGTCTTTGCCTCTGCCCTCTTTGCCTATTCCGTCGCTGCCGCCTTTGACTCTGCCGGCTGTTCCTACGCGCGCTCTTCCGGATCCGCCTGCTGGCTCGCTCGACGATCACCGTAACACGCCCAACGATCACCACACCTCGCTCGACGATCATCGTACCTCACTCGACGACATGGACTGGTCCCCGCCAACGCCGCCGCAGCCCTGCCGCTCGCCGTCTCCGAGCTTGAGTCCCCGACAGGGCGGGCTGCGCGGGATCTTGAAGGGTGGAAAGAACGTGCGGTTTGCGTCGCTGCCGACGAATAGACGGGAGACGTCACCGGCGGCGATTGAGGCGTATGCGGCGGGGAGGGCGGGAGGTGAGGAGTGGGGTGCGGGACATGGTGTTGAAGGGAACGTCGGTGATTGGGGTGCGGAGGGGCAGTGGGCGGTGGACGAGAGGGAGGATGTGATGGAGGATTACTTCACGAGGGAGCGGAAGGGGTCGATCTTGAAGTCACCCACTGAGGCTTCGGACTCTTCGAGGTCGTCGGTGGAGTCTGTTAGGTCGCCAACGGAACTCGCATACAACAAGCAATCACCCAAGGCCACTCGACCACCTCTCGTTGGCCGTCATTCGACTGGGTCTGCGCCGGCAAGATCGCCTTCTGCACCGGCGAGGCAGCAGCCATCGCCAGTCCCGAGACGCCCGTCGCCGTTGCGCTCGACGTTTACGGCGTCCTCCAGCGTGGTTCCTGCGGTGCCGGCGCTTCCGGTGGGTGTGAGGGCGTCGATGATTTCTCCCGCGCGGTCTTCGCCCAGGTCGACCATGCCGGCTGTCGCCAAACCCACGATTGCTTCCTCCGCTAGGTCAACTATGCCCGCCACTGCGAGGTCGACCACTCCGGCGCCTGCGAAGTCCATGTCGACTCCTTCTAGGTCGACTATGCCTGCAACTACGAAGTCCATCCCGACCTCTCCGGCCCGCCTCATGAGCTCCCCGGCGAAGACTGCGATCATCTCGCCCAACAAGTCGAGGATGTCGTATGCGCCGGTGAAGGTGACGCCTGGGGCTTCGAAGGTCGCGTCGCCGTCTGCGGCGTCGGGAAGGACGACCCCGGCTGCGTCGGGGAGAACGATGCCATCGACAATCAGCAGGATCCCAGCCGCGTCGGGCAGAGTTACGCCTACGCAGGGGAGGGCTACGCCTACGCAGGGGAGGGCTACGCCCACGCAAGCGAAGGTCACGCCGACTCAGGGCAAGGCCACGCCGACGAGCAGAATCCCAGCTTCGTCGGGGAGGGTGACGCCGACGAACCTTGGGAGAACGACTCCGACGGCCGCGAAGCCTAGCCCGCCAGCGACGAGACCCGCCAAGTCACGCGCAGTCTCGATGATGCCTCCGCCGAGGACAGACGCGTCGTCGAGCACATCCGCCAGCCCGCCTCTGCAGCGCACACCTCTCGCTCGGGCATTCGTAGCGAATGGAGCTCTTTCCTCTGCGAAGGACTCATCCGCTCCCTACACCAAGCCTGCGCGCCCGATGACCATCGGCGCGCCGATCAAGCAAGACGATTGTGAGAGCAAGCCTCTGGAAAGCCCCCGACGCGCACCGGCGACGCCCGCGGCAGGGAAGGAGAACATAGCTCCCAGCTCGGGGACGGTTCGCGGCAGCAAGATGGCGGTGCCGGCGTCGCTTGGGAGGAAGGCTGGCGCGTACAAAGATGAGAACGCAGCGCGGAGCGACGGGACGGGTACGACGAGGAGCGAAGGAGGAAAGAGCCGTATGCCGGTTCCGTTGAGGAATATCTTGACGAGGTTCAACAAGTAGGGGTTGGCTTTTTGTACCATCGGGAGTGGTGGTTGTATGTAAACATATCTAGTCCTATACTATCCTGAGATAACACGAGAACAGAAAGATGCAGCTTCTTCGCCCAATGGCAGGAGTTCCATTGCCCCATGTGGCACAATAAGCTGCGGCGCATGTTAGCTTGCCATGTGGCGTGCATAGACTATAGACCCGCGGAACAGGCTTGACCTGAGCGTCCATCTCGTCGCGCGCTTTCCTTGCTCTCCTTGCTTTCTGTCTCTCTTTCCTAGCCAGCCAAGGCCCACATTGCATCTCTACCCCGTGTAGTTTCCTACCACATTGAACGGCCAACCTACGTCCACCACAATAGAGAGGTCCGTACTAGCCGCATGAACCCACAGCTTCACGTAACTCATGCAATAGCCTCTGAAGCACGGGGTCTCCTTCACAGCAACAGTATCGGCAGGAAAGCGCGCTATGCTGGTGACCTAGCCTTGCATCTCGTACACGACTACCTGACGATCTACGATGGACGAGGAGACCATGACAGTGGGGAAGATCCTGGGGAGGGTGCGTGGCCTTGCCCTTGCTCGCATGCCGTACCTGACAATCTCCACAGCTCATCCGCCATGGACAATACCTCCTGGTGTACCCCTACGCGTACACCGAGGGCAGAGATCGTGCGTGCAGCGCGTCTCCGGACGCGTCCAAATTTAACTCGGTCCATCCAGATATCTACTCCCCAGTCGAGCTCGGCCTATTCGATCCCTTCGAGGACCTGCGCCTCCCCACGCCAGACGGCATAACACTACAGGCCTACCTCTTCCGCAAGCCACTCAACTATGTTCGTCCATTCCCCCTCACCGCGTCGATCGTGCGCGTTCTTACTGTCCAAGCTAGTCATCTAGCTCCAGATTTACTATCATAATGTGCGTGGCGCACTGTGTGGGTAGGAATCTGCGTTGACGCTGGTCCCAGGTTCCACGGCAATGCGATGAACCTTGGGGAGTTCACGCACATTGCGCAGTACTTTGTGCGAAGACAGTACAATGTTCTGGTCATGTCGTATAGAGGGTGCGTCTTCTCGCTTGCTCGCCATATCCGTCCGCTCATGCTCTTCATCCTTCAGGTACGCCAAGTTGACGGGGAAGCCCACGCAGAAGGGTATGTCGGGCACCACAGCATCGTACACCATTCCTGATCATCCGCAGGCCTTCGAACAGACGCCCAAACCGCGCTTGACTTCGTACTCAATGACGATCGCCTCAAACATACCCGTGTTATTCTATATGGTCTCTCCCTCGGCGGCGCCGTCGCGATTGACCTCGCTAGTAGGAACTCGGACAAGGTGCGCACTTGCCTCTCCCCGTCTGCTTTCTACCTTCGACCGCTCTACTTCCTCCCACCCTCACGTCGCCCTACTCTATCTTCACTATCTCGCCCACCTAACTCACCCTCTCCTAGATCTCCGGCCTCATCATCGAGAACACCTTCCTCTCCCTCCCCGCCGTCGTCCACGACTGGCCCTACCTCGGCCACCTCTCCTGGGCCGTCCACCAGCGCTGGAACTCGGCCGCGCGCATCAAGCATATCTCGCGCGACGTGCCGATATGCATGATGAGCGGGCTGGGGGACACGGTGGTGCCGCCGAAGCATCTGAAGGGGCTGTGGGAGATTGCGCAGGGGAGGGGGATGGAGAAGGGGAAGGGGATAAGTGGTGGGAAGGGTGTATTGAAGGATAAGAGAGGCAGGGGCGGGTCTAGCTTGACGAGCACCACTAAGGGCGAGGACGAGGTGGAAGAAGAGATTCCATTGAAGGATGAGTTTCATACGTTTCGGTTCGGGCATCATCGTGAGTCGTTGCTTCTCTGTCGCCGTCCCTCTGCACCATCGTCTGCACCACCGTCCCTCTGCCGTCTGCCTGTCATCTCCTCATACTCACCTCGACCATCCAGACGACACACACGAACAGCCCGGATATTGGAAGCGTATCGACGGCTTCATGGACAAGATCAAGGGGCAGAAGACGCGCCCGATGTCGGGCGTGCCGGGGCAGGCGCCGAGCGCGTCGAAGCGGAGGTCATGGAAGGTGATGACTTGGGGGTGAGGGGCAGGTGAGGGGCGTGTCGGGATGAGGGGAGTGATGGCGGATGGAGGACATCGACTCATTGTCATCTATATCGAGTTTGAAGACTGGACAGCGCATGCTACTAATATAGGACTTCGCTAATGTGTATATAGGGTAATTCAGTGGTCTCGTATGCTTGGCTTCGGTTTCTGACTGATGGCCACTATGACTTGCAAGCGCATTCGTAATATCGTCACCCTCGCTTGCATTGTTTACATTGTTCCTCAGACACGTTTGTTGAACTCCAGGCCTATGAAGTACAAGAAAACCCCTACCCGAACGCAGAACTAACTCAAAGAAGGGAAAAACGACGAAGTGCAACCAGTGAGCCGCCACTGACCAGGATTCGATCAAAGTAATCACGCCGAGGTCGCATTCGCCACCGCGCTGAGGTTGTACCGGTCCTTCAGGTTCGTCCACCAGTCGCGAAGCATCTGCGAGGCGCGTCAGACGCGAGAGTGTAGACAGGGTATAGTAGGCGAGATATGGATGGAAAAGACTCACCCAACCGTCAAAGTCAGTAATCACGGTCGAGCTCCCGGCGAGCATGATGAAGTTGGTGATGCCGGTGGGCTGGAGGAAAAAGGAGAGGTCAGCATTCCGCACATCCGATGAAGGAGCGGTGAAGTGAAGCAAGGACAGTCGCAGCTCACCGTCCAGTCGTAGAAGTCGTCAAGCGCGAAGGTGTGGCCCTGCGCGGGTGAATAGACGGCGTCAGCGATATATTATGGCAGGCTGAACAACTCAGGCTCACCAACTCATGCAGCACAATATGCACACTCTCCTCGTTCATCGTCTCCAAAAAGTACTCGGAGCCGACGCGCTGGCCCCAGTCGCCGCCCGCGCCGGTCTCGCCCATGCCATCCGTGAGCCAGAGGGACATGTCTGGTGAGGGGATGAGCGAGCGCGTCATGCGATGTGCGTCTCAGCGAGCGATGTGCGGTGCAGCGAGCGATGTGCGGGGGTCCCTTCGAGCAAGCGATGTGCTAACCAGCGACTCATACGCGCCACCGGCCCACATTTCTCGCGTTCATAGCCTTGACGAAACCCCCCACTCACCATAGTGCTTCTCGGCCCCCGCCGCACAGCCCGAGTAATCATTGTCCTGATGGAAGAACCTTCCGCACGCCTCCGCGCATTGCGGGATCCCGTCCGCGTCCACGTCCGTGTAAACCTCGAAGCCCGAGGTGTCCCCTTCGAGGAGGTTGGGGTCGCGCACGGCCCACCCGACGACGGAGACGGGGACCTCGGCGTAGGGGAAGGAGTCGTAGCCATACAACCACTCCATCCACTTGCCGACGGAGCGCTGGAGGGCCTCGGCGATCGTCGCGCGGTCAGCCTCGGTGGAGGTCTTGGTGGATTCCCAGCGGACACAGTAGTTGATTTTGCCGTTGTTGGCGATGACTTGCTAGGGGAGGGGGAGGGGTCAAAATGAGTTCAGAAACGACAGCGCTAGAAGGGAAGCACACATCAAAGCCGTAGTTATTGAAGCCCAGGGGATCGGAGTAGGTGTCCATCTCGTGCTGCCAGACTTCCTCGAGCGGTTGCGTGAGGTTGGCGGGCGGGTCCCAGGTGGTGGGCTCGATGACGCGGCGGGAGAGGGAGGGGGAGCGCTTGAGAAGGGAGTGAGTGAGTGCGAGAGATGGAGTGCAGTTCACGGAAGGTACGCACCTGAGCACCTGGACCCTTGAAGGGCAGACGGCGAGGGAACACATCGCGCGCCATACGAGCAGAGTTGGCCGCAGCGGGTGCGGCCAGCGCGCTCGCTGCGAGGGAAGCAAGAACAAAAGCAGATGAGAGCATCATGGAGAAGGAGAGGTAGGGAGGTAGAACGAAAGACAGGTACGACAAGGGTGAAGTGGAGAGTAGAGAGGAAAGCACTGAGCAATCGGAGCCTCGCCCACCAGCCTTATATGCAGTACGCGCTCTTGGCACACGGGTAGTCAACGTCGGAAGGCGGCGCTGACGACGGGAAGAACGTCGGGAAAGACATGACAGATGCGCGCGGACGCGCAGGTCGCGGCCCGCGGAGACGTGTTCCTTGGCGTCAGGCGAACGCCCGGGCCGTAGATGAAGAAGACACGAGTCTGTTCTTCTTCATGGAGACGTTCATTGAAGGACTGAAGACGCTCGACGTCTATGTTGGGGCGCACACCGAGGGGAGGATAAGCCAGTGTCGAATATATCTTCTGCGCGGTGGGTGAAGATGTTCGGGAGATCATCGTATCACGCTGGCCAGAGACGGTGTGCTCAGAGAGCCTGGACTTGCACGTTGTATACGGCACGTTGCCAAGTCGCTGTGAGAGAGTGACGGGAAGGAACAAAAGGCTCTTTGTGTTTGGATATGCTTGCTCGCGTGGGACATTTGTTCGGCCGGTCCCGAGCAGGGCGCTCGGAACCGGAACCAAGTCGATAGTCACCTTGTCCTGAACCGCCCGTGACTCCACCAGGAGCAAGGGAAACATGCGGCACAGACGTGCTTTGTGTGCTCCTTATAAAAAGGGGCGCTCCTATGCACCTCTCTCTCACCGTCCCAACTCTTTTCAACTTCAACACCATGCCTCGTGCCCGGCCTGCCGCACCCGCCGTTCCTGCTCCTCTTTCCGCCATAGATGAGTCTCTGGTGGCTTTCAGGAAGGTGTTCCTGTCGAAACCCCCCTACGTAAGCGGTGTCTACTCGATAGACAATACAGGCTACCTGCTCTACTATGGCGGCACAGGTAATCCTCGGTAAGAGCTATCTCGACGCCAGCGTAGTGCAACCTCATTGACTCTCATGCTAGGTGCATCGACCTCGCCAATGCATCCGAAAGCGATCTCCAGGCCCTTTCAGACGCCTGTCAGCCTGCCACTTTTGGCAGGAACGACGTCGACGTCTACGACGAGAGCTACCGCAAGGCGGGGAAGATGGACGCTGGCGACTTTGCCACCAAGTTTGACCCGGAAGGCTCGGGTCTGCTCGATCTCATATGGCCTGACTTCTTGTCCGATGGCGGCGACACAGAGCAGCGGGTTGTTTGCGAGCTTTACAAGCTAAACGTGTATGGTGCGCTACAAACTCTAGGGTCTGTCTTTCGATTGCTGACGGACGACATGCAGGCCAAGACTCTTTCTTCAAGGCGCACAAGGACACACCGCGCAGCGAAACCATGTTTGGCTCGCTCGTCATTGTTTTCCCCACGCCCCACTCGGGCGGCGCGCTCATCCTGCGCGAGAACAACAAGGAGTGGACGTTCGACTCCGCTGCCGAAGTCCTCGCCGGCGACGCCCCCAAGATCGGCTACGTCGTCTTTTTCTCCGACGTCGAGCACGAGGTCGCGCGTGTGACGTCGGGCTTCCGCGTCACCCTCACCTACAACCTCTACTTCAACGCCAAGTCGACTACGCCCGCGGACGCGCTTTTGCGCCAGCCCGATCTGCCCTCGCGCGTGTCGCAAGTCGGGAAGGAGCTCAGAGCGACGCTCGCCTCCCTCTTCGCGCGCGAGGACTTTCTGCCCTCGGGCGGCTACCTCGGCTTTGGCCTGCGCTTCATGTACCCGCTCGACATGAAGAAGCCCGTCGCGGTCATCGGCGACAGCCTCAAGGGCTGCGATGCGATGATCAAGATGGTCTGCGACGAGCTCGGCCTGCCCAATAGCCTGAAGGCCATGTACAGGAGCACGTCCGACGTCTATGACGGCGTGTGCGTGTTTGTCGCGCGCGACACGTTTTGGAAGGGTACGGGGCCCCACCAGCAGATCGACACGGAGGTCGGATGTCCCTACGAGACGTACACGAACAAGACGAGCATCGTGCTGCGCCCAGCGGGGGCGCCGCCGCTCACGGACTACAAGCGTAGAGTGAAGCCGACGGAGGAGGTGAAGTGGATCACGGAGGTCCCGAAGGACTACAACGTGGTGAAGTCGACGTATAGTGCGTATTTTTCTTTTCTGCCCTACGTGTTCTTCTTCGTTGCCCTCTGTGCTCTTCTTTGCTGCCCTTCGTATTCTTCTTCGCTGCCCTTCGATCTCTTCAGTAATTGCGCTTCGTGTTTCGCCTTTCCTGCGCTCCGTGTCTGTGTGTCTCGTCACACGCTGACCCAAGTCCTCAGTGGCGTACGGTAACGAAGCGCAGATTGAGTATGCCTACGGCAGGCCGATCATCATCGCGCACGTCAAATCTTTCTCCGAGCGCAATGGGATTGCGGAGGTGACGACAACTGGTCCCACCGAAGAGAAAGACGCGCGGAAGGGGTCGGACGATGCGCGTGCGGGGTTGGGCGAGGCGCGCGCGGGGGTCGAGAACCCTGAGACGTGAGCTCCTTGTCAGTCACCCTATGTCTGGCACTGACCTTCCCGTCCTCGACAGCGGTTTAAAAGCGAGCGAAGGTCAAGATGCGAAAGACGAGGGTCAAGGTGCGAAGGAGAAAGCGAAAGCAAGTACCAACGCCGCGGCTGCGCCGCGTGGCCGCAAGCTGCTCAAGCAAATCATCCCTGCTGCCGAGGACGCCCGACCTGCTGGGACCTCTAACGCTGCAGCTGATCCTGGCGCTACCGCCGACAAGACCGCCGTAGCAGGTGATTCTACCGCTGAAGCCGGCAGCTCTACCGTTAATGCATTGTATTTTATTCGCTGTTCCATCGTGATCTAATGTGCTGACTCGTTCATCAGATCCACGAAAGGTGACGAACTAGCTACTTCGGGCGCGAAGAAGGGAGGAAAGCGCAAAACTACGGTACCCACGCAGCCTACGCGTACCAGCACGCGGTTGAGGTCGCAAGGTCCGGCGAAGAAGCAATGAATAGTGGCATGTTGGTCTATGATACATACGCAATTTCCAGCTGAAGCTGATATGTAAGACTCATTTGCGGAGGGTGACTCTATCTATGTAATCCTAGAAGCGGTGCTCAACACAGGGCGTGAATGGAATGTGTTGAGTTCTCGAACTTCGTTCACGTGATGATCGCGTGGAGGTCACGTTCCGGCCAAATCAGGCAATCGACGGATTGCGCGCACACGCTTGATCGCGCATTGCATCCTTGACCTCGACCACCATCATGACTACTGCCGCAGACGCTACCGCCAATCCGAAGACTGGTACCCTTTCCGTTGAGGATAGGATAGCTGCCTTCGGGACCGTCTTCAAGTCCGAGTCGCCTTTCCTGAGTATAGTCTGCAGCATCAAGAAATCAGGGTACCTGCTTTACTACGGAGGGGAGCGGAGTCCTAGGTATGCTCTGTAACCTTCTGATACTCTGGCACTTCTGGCTGACTACTATGTCCTCCGCAGCTGCATCGACCTGGCCAACGCCTCGGAAGCTGGTTTGCAAGCGCTGGCCGACGCTTGTCGGCCGGTGACCACTGATTCAGGCAGACCAAACGTCAAAAGCGAGAGACATCGCCTTCCAAGAGAGATGGACTCAAGCGAGATCGGGACCCAGCTCGACTTGGAAGATTTGAGGCTCTCGGAGCACCTCACGGCCGATCTTCTGAGCAACGGATCTGAGGTCAAGCCCAGATTCATATGCAGGCTTGACAAGCTCAATGTGTATGGTGCGTGGTGCGCTCTGGCGTCTTGGCGATTGACTGACACGCATATAGGCAAAGGCTCATTCTCCAAGGCGCGCAAGAATACATCGCGTAAAGAAACTATGGTCGGGTCTCTCCTCGTCGTCTTCCCCACACCTCACGAGGGCGGTAGTATCATCCTGCGCGACAAAGGCGAGGAATGGCCGCTCAACTCGACGCCCAAGATTTCCGGCAACGGCAAACCCCACATCTGCTTTGTCGTCTTTCCTTCTGGCGTCGAACACGAGATCACCACGGTGACCTCTGGTCACCTGGTCACCTTGACCTACGAGTTATACCTCGATACCAAGTCTACCGCGCCGCCGCTCAAGCTATCACGCCAAATTGATCCTCCCGACGACTCGGCCCGCTCGAAAGTCGGCCAGGAGCTCAAGTCCATGCTCAACGACTTCCTCAGGCGCCCGGACTTCCTCCCCTCTGGCGGCTTCATCGGCTTTGGTCTGCGCTTTATGTACGGCTTGAATAACAACACATCTATGACCAGACTCGCCGGCAACCTCAAGGGCTACGATGCAACGATCAAGCAGGTCTGCGACGAGCTGAATCTAGGCAACAAACTCTTTGTACACTACACCGCCTCTGCCGGCACCGGAAACACCAAACAGCGGCTTTCCGTCACGCGCCGCGCGTTCCTTGGGTCTCAAGATGACAGATACTACAGCAATGGAGGCGTCGATAGCTACGAGTTCTTTGCTGAAAAGGGGTCCCCCATTTTACGCCCCGCTGGCGCGAAGACCGTCCAGGATAGCAATGGGGAGCAGGTGAAGACGTATGAGGTGCTTTGGCTGACGCCCATCCCGACCACCTTCAACATCGTCAAGACCACCTACAGTACGTTCGGTTATGCTTTCCCTCCGTTTAGGGCGCGACACTGATGTTGTGCTCAACAGAGCTCCCCGGAAAAGAGGCGCGAGTAGGCTACTCCCATGGGACGCCAATCCTCGTCGCATATATCAGTTCGTACGATATCAGAAGCAAGGAAACGGAAAAAGCTGGCATAAAATCCGGCACACAGCGAGCTCCCGTTGTGGAGGCGCACGACTCTCGGAAATCACCGCATTCCAAAGACGATGCAAAAGCCTCCGAATCGAAAACGTAAGGCGTCTCAATCGCCCGCTTGTTTTCCGAGGCTGATCCTGATTGACAGCGAGAAAGGCAAGCAGCAAGGACAGCAGCGACCTCCGGATGCGACCGGCAGAAAAGCTGGTGCCCACGCGCCCATTCAGACGACAGACCAGGCTCCCGCCGAAGCCATCTTGTCCGACACCGAAGCCGGTGATAACACACCCAAAGTTCGCACGAAATCTATCAGAGAAGCCCCCGCTGATGCACTGGATGTCCCGCACAAGCCTGCTACTGCTGTCGCTGACAGGGCTGAGGCTTCTGCGACTAATGAAGTGCCTAAAGCGCCGACTGCCCCCACTGCTGCACCAGTCGAAGCTGCGTCCCAAAGGTAAGTTCGTTGTGATTTCGGGCATCGGATTGCAGGCTCATGATTACATTTTTCCTATGCTAAGTACATCCAGCAACTCGAAAGACAATGCTGCAGCCGTCTCCGAGCCTCGACCTACCGGTGCACCTCACTGGCAGCCCACCACCGAGCAACCGCTCGCTGCCGTACCTCTATCACAGTCCAAGAGGAGCGCAAAACGCAAGGCGGAAGTACCTGCACACGCCACTCGCTTGAGCAAGCGCCTCAAGGACGCGAAACAATGACGGGCTCATATACACCTTTGTTGCGGTGCGGTAGTGTACACTTTGTATGTCATTGTAAAGCTTACCTCATGTGCTCATCGACTATGGTGCTGTCGCTTCGATGCACTTTTACGCTTACTTCTGGAATGGTGACTCAACGGTGACCTCAGGCCAAGTCGACGAGGGCGAAACGAAAGCAGTAACTTAGTATAAGGTGGCAAATAAAGCAGGGAAAATACGGTATAAAGCCATCAGTGTTGCCATAAACATACCAAGTCATATATAACATGCACACATGGCCCTTTCTCTCCTGTATATGACCGCGCGATAAGGTCGGGGAAAGGCTTGAAGGAATCTTTCGCCTAGTTGCGAGAACCAACATCCACGTGACTGGCTCGTGGTCGCCACATGTCGTTTGCGAAAACAACAACATCGTCACGCAATTCACACTTGACCCCGACCACCATCATGGCTGCCATCTCAAAGTCTAACGCCGACGAGCCTCTCCCTGTCAATGACAGGGTAGCCGAGTTTGAGACTATCTTCTGGTCCAGCCCCGTATACCTAAGCGGGGTGTATCCCATTGACAAATCTGGCTATCTGCTCTACTACGGCGGAACTCAGAACCCTCGGTATGCTTTACTTGGTGTGGTATGCTTGTGGAGCTGACTATGTCCAGGTGCATTGACCTGGCTAACGCGTCGGAGGCTGATCTGCAGGCGCTGTCCGACGCCTGCCAGCCTGCAACCTTTGGGCTCAACAACACAGATGTATACGACGAAAGCTATCGCTTGGCACGGAAGATGGACACCCGCGACTTTGCCACCAAGTTTGACCCTGAAGACTGCGGACTCCTCGACCTCATTGCGGACGACTTCTTGGATTGCGGTTCTGACGTGAAGTCGAGGGTCATCTGCGAGTTGTACAAGCTAAATGTCTATGGTGCGTGATGGGCCTCGACAGGTCGACGCTGTCCTGACATCTGCTCAGGAAAAGACTCGTTCTTCAAGGCGCACAAGGATACGCCGCGCAGCGATACCATGATTGGGTCTCTCGTCATCGTCTTCCCGACACCCCACGAGGGTGGCTCGCTTATCCTTCGCGAGAAAGGCCGCGAATGGACGTTCGACTCAGCGACCAGATTACTCAAGGAAAGCACACCCCAGCTGGGCTACGTTGTCTTCTACTCCGACGTCGAGCACGAGGTCACCAAAGTGACCTCAGGCCACCGAGTGACCCTGACCTACAACCTCTACATCAACGCCAAGTCCACTGCCGCCGCAGGAAGCCTCATACGCCAACCGCACCTCACATCTCGCGTATATCACGTTGGACAGGAGCTCAAGTCGATGCTTGCCGACTTCCTCGCGCGTCCGGGCTTCCTTCCCTCGGGCGGGTACATCGGCTTCGGCTTGCGCTTCATGTATCCCCTCGACGTCAAAACGCCCGTCACGACCGTCATAGGCAGCCTCAAAGGCTGCGACGCGATGCTCAAGATGATCTGCGACGAGCTCGGGCTGGTCAACAATCTTCACGCGGTGTACAAATCCTCCGCTGGCGAAGCGTATGAGAGGAAGAGAGTGTTCGTCGTACGCGACACGTTTTACCAGGCCCGCGCAGACAAGCAGTATGACACGCAAAGGGGAGACCTATATAACATCATCGCTGATAAGAACAGCTTACTGCTTCGTCCTGCCGGCGCGGATCCGGTTCAGGATTATTACCGAAGGCAATTGCGGACGCACGAGGTGCACTGGGTCACGAAGATGCCCGACACCTTCAACACCGTCAAGTCCAATTTCAGTACGTGGAGATATACCAGTCCGCTATATGTTACTCGATTCTGACGTATATCTTCACAGTGGTATATGGAAACGAGGCGCAGATGACCTACACCTACGGGATGCCCGTCCTTCTTGCGCGCGTTAAGCCTTACGCCGAAAGGACGAAGGAAGCGGGCAACATAAACACGACCCCCGGGCTCCAGAAGGTTTCTAGCGGCGCGTCTGATCCTTCGAAGTCCTCGCAGCCGGGCGATGACGCAAAGCCCTCTGCT
The DNA here is from genome assembly GCA_024196135.1 of Pleurotus ostreatus/Saccharomyces cerevisiae fusant. NCBI lineage: Eukaryota > Fungi > Pleurotus ostreatus/Saccharomyces cerevisiae fusant. Next base: position 44,783 of record JAMQCK010000100.1, on the reverse strand, counting down.
CCAAAGGCGTAGGTCCATCCTAATCGAAATTCGATTGAACGGCACTGATTTCATCCCAAGTTCCAAAGGAAAGCAGCCAGAACAGCAACGATCGGGGGATGCGAGCGGTGGGAGTCACACTCCTGCTGTCGCTCCTGCCACAGCTGCTGCGCGCGCTACTGACACGGCACCTGCTCTCTCTCGGGACAAGGCTTCGGCTCTAGCTACTGAAAAGGCTCCTACGCTCGCTTTTAAGGCCGGTGCTGCTCCTTCCGAATCCAAGATCAACGATACCTTGAGTAAAACTCGCAAGACTCGCGCCGGCGCGAAAGCGTCCGCGGACGTGGCGACTGTCACCAATAAAGCTGCTACTGCTGTTGCGAACGAAGCTGCTACTGCTGCGGTGCCAGCTACACCATCAAAAGCGATGGCTGGGCCTATCAAGGCTGCCGCTTCTACGCCAGCTAAGGCGGTGACCAAGAGGTGCACTCGACTAGCTTTCCTGCTTTTCCATTGCACTGGCTTACAATAACCGTTATTCTAGGCGTGATGAGTCAAGCAACTCTGCAGGAAATAATGTTGCCAGAACTCAACCCGCCGCTGCTTCCCAGCCCGACGTTCCTGAGCCTCGGCCCAACGCTGTCGAGCCTCAGCCCACTGCCGAACCTCAGCCCGCCGCCCCTTCCCAGCTCAAGAGGAGGGGCAAACGCAGAGCGGACGTGCCCGCGCAACCTACCCGCTCGAGCAAGCGCCTCAAAGAAAAGAAGCAATGAAGGCCCGCAGTGCCGGATGGCTAAGTAAACTCGGCTTGCGACTTGTTGTTCTTCGTAGTAAATCCCATTCATACAAACTTCCTTGTACATCTTCTTGTTATCTCCTCTTTGATGCGACGGCCATACAAATGATAGGCCTAGCCTAAGGAACGGATGCCTATGCGCCCACCTACCCGTACGAGCACGCGCGTGCGGTCGCAGGGTCCAGCGAAGAAGCAAGGAAAAGTAGCATATTGGTCTATACCCCCAATTAGCATGTAGTGCTGACCTCTACTACTGGCTTGCAAAGAACGCTCTTATCTACGTTGTACTGTAATGGAAGCGGCGCCTAACACAGGCCGCGATTGGAATCATTGGATGGTGCCGACTTCTTGAACTATTTTCACGTGATAAGCGCGTGGAGGTCATGTCTTGATGGCTTCCATCGCGTGCGCATAAAGGCTTGATCGACACCCATTCCGTTCTTGACACCAACCACCATCATGACTACTCTTGCCGACGCTCCTGCTAACCTTCCGCCCGTCCAGGACAAGGCCCCCGTCAAGGACAGGGTAGCTGCCTTCGAAACCATCTTCTGGTCCAGGCCGCCTTTCCTGAGCGGAGTCTACCCGATCGACAAGTCTGGATACCGGCTCTACTATGGCGGAGAACACAATCCCCGGTACGCTCTCCACTGCCTGACTTCCTCTTTTCTCGGCTGACCACTCCATCACTGGTAGCTGCATCAACCTAGCTAACGCCTCGGAGGCTGATCTGCAGGCGCTGTCCGATGCATGTCAACCAGCGTCCTTTGGACTGAACAATGCCGACGTATACGATGAAAGCTATCGCCTAGCTAGGAAGATGGACTCGAGCGACTTTGCCACTAAGTTCGACCCGGAGGACTCGGGACTCCTCGAGCTGATCACAGCCGACTTCCTGGGTCGCGGTTCTGACGTCAAGTCGAGGTTCATCTGCGAGCTATACAAGCTCAATGTCTACGGTGCGTGGTGTGCTTTGGCGTGTCGACGGCTTGCTGACGCTCGGTTAGGCAAAGACTCGTTCTTCAAAGCACACAAGGATACCCCGCGTAGCGATACCATGATTGGATCTCTCGTTGTCGTCTTTCCGACCCCTCACGAGGGCGGCGCTCTTATTCTGCGCGAGAAAGATAAGGAATGGACCTTCGACTCTGCGACAGAAGTCCTCAAAGACGGCGACCCCAAACTCGGCTTCGTCGTCTTCTACTCCGACGTTGAACACGAGGTCACCAAAGTGACCTCTGGCCACCGGGTCACCCTGACGTATAATCTGTACTTCAATGCCAAGTCTACCGCCGCCTCGCTCAAGCTCCTCCGCCAGCCCAATCTTCCCGCTAACCTCAACATCTCCAAAGTCGGTCAGGAGCTTAGATCGATGCTCCTCGACTTCCTCGGCCGCCCGGACTTCCTCCCCTCTGGCGGTTTCATCGGATTTGGCCTCCGCTTCGCATACCCTCTGAAGAACAAGACACCCCTGGGCGCACTGGCAAACAACCTCAAGGGCTGTGACGCAATGCTCAAGGTTGTCTGCGACGAGCTGGGTATGGCCAACAGACTCTATGCGCACTACAGATGCTCCGCCGGCGATGAATGGGGCAAAAAGCGGCTGTTCGTCATGCGCAACACGTTCCTCGAGTCGTATGACGACAGGGAGTACGACAAGGAGGAAGGGGATAGCTATAAGTTCTTCGCTGACGAGGAAGCCCTCATCCTACGCCCCGCCGGCAAGAAACCCGTGAAGAACACGGACGGTGAAGAGGTGCCCACGTATGAGGTGCATTGGCTGACGCATATCCCGACCGCTTTCAATACCGTCAAATCCTCGTACAGTGCGTTCAGTCGCATCAGCCTGTCGTGGAAAATTTGACCCTGATGATTCCTTCGACAGTGGCTTACGGGAATGAGGCGCAGCTGAACTACTCCTACGGGATGCCAGTTCTCATCGCTCTTGTCAAGTCGTACGCTGCCAGAACGGAGCAAGTGAAATTGGCAGCTGCAAGCCTCGGCGCTCAACCAGTTGTCAATGCGGATGCGACCGACCCTGGGAAGTCATCGCAGCCCAGTGACATAGCGGGGCCCTCTGAAGCGAATGCGTGAGCTCATTTCCTGCCCCATTCGATACTTGTGCAGAGCGAAGCTGATCTTTTACAAGGCTGCAGGACATGCAGCAAGAACAGCAGCAATCGCATGATACGAGCGGCAGTAAAGCACCCACGCCCATTCAGGCTGCAGAAGAGACTCCCGCTCCCACTACTGACAAGGCTGCCGCTGTTGCCAAGCACCAGGCTCCCGCTCCCGCTCCAGCCAAAACCGGTGCTGCTTCCTCTGAAGCCAAAACCGATGATCTCTCGAACAAAACTCGCACGACTCGCGCCGGCACGAAGGCCTCCGCGGATGCGTCGACTGTCGCGAATGCAGTTGTTCCTGCGGTCGTTAGTAAGGCCGCCAAGTCTGCTCCTGCTAACGAGGCCGCTGCTACTACCGTCGCCGATCAAGCTGCTGCTGCTGCTGCTGCGGGACCAACCGCGTCTACAAACAATGCATCTCAAGCACCGACTGCGCCTAGTTCCGCTGCTGCTGCTTCAACAAGCGAAGCTACAGCTGACAGGTGCGTTCGACTTACTTTCCGACCGTAAATCATTGGATAATGATTTTTTTTCAGAGCCGGCCAATCCAGCAAGTCTACGGGAAACAATGCGATCGTCGCCGAACCTCAACCCACCGGCGTGCCCCAGCCCGCTGCCGAACCTCAGCCAGCCGCCGAGCAGACTCAGCCCGCCGCGGAACCTCAGCCTGCGGCTCCTCAACCCAAGAGGAGGGGTAAGCGCAAGGCGGATGTACCCGCGCAACCGACGCGCTCAAGCAAGCGCCTCAGGGAGAAGAAACAGTGACGATAGGGGCATTTTCGGGCGGCTGATGAACCAAATTCTCGTCGTAATATTGTACACTTGGATTCTCGTAGCAATAAATCCTACCTATAAATCCCATACACCTCCTTTGTCTTCTCTTTCACACATTGATGGTCCGACTCCGCCGCGACAGCGTTCCAACTGGTACACTCTTTGCGGATGGAGCAATCCCATCCCAGTTACGGCGTTCGAGGACATCGCAATCACGGCGTTCGAGGGACTCGCAATCACGGCGTACAAGCCCTTCCCATTCAAGCCCCTCCGCCGCGGCCACGACCAAGTCCCCGCCCTCTACCCGCGTACCCGATGCGAAAGCCTCCCAGGCCGCGCAAAGGACCGAGGTGCGGCAGGTCTCCCCCGTCCGCGTTCCAGTGGTGCTGCGGGTGGTGGAGGATGCGATTTTGCGCGGGGTCTTCGTACTCGAGCTCGTCTTCCTCTTCTTCTTCCTGCGGTGTTGTTAGCGCCCATCTTCACAAAAAATAAAGACCCGGCGATAGACAACGAAGTTTGCAGTACAAGAGAAAATACACATCTCGCAGCAGGAATTTAGTGTCACAACAAAGAAAGACCAACTCACCATCAAATCAATGACCAGCGCCCCCGTATGCCACCCCGCCGCCGTCGCCTGGAAACAAAACCTCTCCCTCCTCTTCTTCAACCCCCAATCAAACCTCACCTCCGTCGGCACCTCCACCGCCGGCGGCTCCCCCCTTCCCCGATCCACCGCCACCCCTCGCGTCCGCTCGTCCGCAAACCCGCCCGGCGCGCCCGCGGGCAGCTTGCCGGGGTCGCCCAGACCCAGTGCGCCCTTCGAGTACGCGCCCCACGTGAGGAGCTTGCCGTCCGCGGTGAGCGCGCCCTTGTGGTAGTCGCCGAGGACGACGGAGATGACGGCGCGGTGCTGGAGCTCGGGGGTGATTTGGGGGTCGAAGTCGGCGGTCGTGTCGGTGTCGCCGATGAGGACGATGGAGGAGCCGCCGGTGGAGTAGGCGATGAAGTTGAGGAAGTGGGCGGAGACCTGTAGGAATTTATTTGTCAGCTTGAGCGGGGTCAGAGGTAGCGAGGCAGAGGAGGATACGAACATGCGTAATCTTCAGCGTGTCGGGTGCCTTCACAGTGGCACTAGGCCCCGAAAAAGTGGGATGCTCGCGAATATGAGAAAGTTCGCTGAACTTGGGTAGCTGATGGATCAGGCCGTTAGCAGACAGCGGTCAAGCGGGTAAGTCTCGCGCGTACGTATTCCCACCGCCCCTGCGCGACGTGCGCCTCCCCACTCAACGAACCAAACTTGAGAACGTGGCCCTTGTTCGTCACCCCAACAAGGTGGCAGTCCATCCCCGCAATCTGGATCAGCCTCGTCGCCTCATCCAGGTTGTCAGCGTCGCCCGTATCAGGGAGATCCGGCAGCGCCGGGAGGGGCGGCAGCCGGATGGGATCGAGCTCGAGGTCCCAGGTTACGCAAGGGATGTAACCGTCCTCAGTCGGATGCGCCTTCTTGTCGCCGGCGCTATCCATCTCGCGCATCTTGTCTGTGATACGGGTCTTCATGTCGCCGTCGTTCGTGAACCACACGAACACGTCGCCCGTCTTGGTAAGACTTGAGGAGAAATGCCAGCCGCACTCCACTTGGACGGCGACTGTATGCGCGGGATCGAGCAATGGAGACGTCAGGCGAAAAGGTCGGCCCCAGCTCAGGAAGGTCCAAATGTGGCCATTTGCATCCAAGGTTGAGGAGTGAAGGCGCCCGCAGCTATTCAGAGTCAGCGATATCTATGGGAGCGCCGGTGCAGGGTACCAACCTTATCGTCCGCGTCGCGGCAGGAAGACGAAGGCGCAGAGGCGTCTCAGCCCTCTTTCCTGGCTCAGAGAAACCGTCGCTGCGCAGGGTGCCCGTACTGCCATCTAGGGCACCTGAATGTAATATAAATTGCCGCTCGATTGAATAGGAGGTGGGAGAGCGGCGGCGACTTACCCCAAACGTATAGCGTACCCTCAGAGTCGATGGCGTGGAATGACCTGTCAGACGAAGTTCAGTCGGACGGGCGGTGGTTTCGTAACAGAGCGCTGTATCTCACATTCCGCCCGCCTCAAGGTGAACGATGCGCGCTCCAGGAATACGCAGCGGGGTAGGGAAAGGCACATGGCCGACGACGACCTTTGGGAACTTCGGTAATCCCAGCCTGCCACAGGACTTCTCCCTGGAAAAATACATCTGTCAGACGAAGGTCCTATCGAGGCGGCATTCAATACAAACGTACCCCCACACGTATACTGGAAGGTGAATAGCAACGTCAGTATGTACGCATACATTCGACGCGTCTTGCGCACCTCTCGGGTTGTATAACCCTCTGTAAATGAACTTCCATCCACTTGTACGCGCCGTCCCTGCTCCCGTAAAGTTGAAGTCCTTCTTTACACGGATCTTCCAGAACGTGTCATCCGCGCATATAAGCGCGAAGAACTATACGAATCCTCGTCAAATCGCGATAGCTTGGTGTAGATCGCGTACTGACTCTGCAGGTTTGAGCCAAGTGCAAGATATCGCTCACAGGGAGGAACGATAGGACATAGTCAGTGAAGATCTCAATCGGTAGGTCAGTAATGCCCGTCATCGCGTAGATATCCTCGCGATTGTGGTGGTTGAGGACAAGATGCGATAGACGACTGCGCCGCTGCTGTTTGGCGGCATCGCCCCTAACAATGGTCGATGATGACGTCGCGTCGCGGAGACAAAGGCCTGGGTCGCGCACATGGCGCCCGCGTGCTCGGTGCCGACGCCGAGATGAAAACAGAACTTGTCCCCGACGACCACGACGATGGCTGACGTCGCCCTATAACCAGCAGAACATCGCCGCTCGAACATACGGAGACACTGGAGGGTGGCGCGAAGGGCGGAATGAAAGAGGCTTACCTGTAACTATCGATGGACTTCGCACCTACTGCTTCTCCCTTGAAGCTTCCTGCCGACGCATCATGACCTCGTCCTGTGGCACTGTCGGACTTTCATGCGCCAACTCGACGTACCTCATCGCTCTTCCCGTCTCGTCTTCTGTCTCGGCATTGTCCAGCGCCACTATCGGGATCGGGAATGCAGACACTGAAGCATCACCACCCGCTGATTATCGTCCCTCGACGCCCTTCGCATACCAAGGACTCAATTCATCCCAAGCCCATCCCGCGTCCTTGCTTTTCCAGCGCGCGAGAAGACTTCTCTCGTATCCCTACCTCTGGCTGTACCGCCTTACCCTGGTCATGCTCGCCCTCCCCCGCAATTACCTCCAAAGACACGTTCCGACTGCGACCCTCTTATTATTAACCTTCGCCGTGCCCGGCGCGCATGCTTCCCCCGTGGCACAAACTCTCGCTCTCGGAAATCAGCGCGCTCGACGCGAACCCCGCTGCCTCGGTGCGAACCCCGGCGCGTTGGGCGCTCAATCTTCGCGACGGGCGGGGCATCCTGCGGCGCGATCGCCCCGCAGGGAAAGAAGCGCCATTCAGCCCGACGTATCCCATTCAGCCAGACGCAACTCGCCGAAGAATTCTCGCCTTTGCTCGCCTGCTCGACAGCTTACACGGACAGGATGCGTCAGGCACGGCCGCGCGGCGCTGCAGCTGAGGGTCCTGGAAAATCGCACTTTGCCTGCTACCGAAGGGCACGGGCTCCTCCTTGACGTGGACGATATTGTGGCTCGGACACAGGCTCCGTACGCAAGGGCACGGACTGCGTGCTGGTATTGACAACAGGATGCGAGCTCCGTATTGACTGACATTGACGATAACACGATTCGAGCGGCTGTCTGGACCGACAGGATGCATACAAAGCTTATTGTGAAGAAGTAACAGCTTCGCTGAAGGGTGGTATTCGCGGATTGAAGGGAGTCATCAGTAGGTCTATTGCGCTTACCATTGAGCCTTTGAATATGGCCCGTCAATACTGATGCTTCCCAGCGAGTTGCTGATGATATGCAAAGAGCTGATGCGCCGCCTCCCTCCCCAGATCTACAGCTTACCGCTCTGGTCGCGCGAAAGGCCGATAGGCAAGACGGCAGGGGCTTCCTGGAGTATGTCGGGCCGCTTCCTTTGACTGCCAAATTCAAAGCCGAACTGCCATAATCAACGCCGAGGTTACCAGCCACCGCCCCTCGCTCATATGACTACCACTCGCGGATTTTTGGGCCAGGCGAAAGAAATTGTGCGGCTTTTTCAAGTTGTACGTCCTTCCCTTGCGTACGAATACTCCTTTCTTGCGTCTTGCGTCCAAATGCTGTGTTTCGCAGACCGGCGCTGATGAGAGATATAACAGCAGTTCGGACATTTCCCGCGACGGGAATTGATAACGAAAGCTGGAAGCGGCGCCGATGTAGTAATTCACGACAATCGCTGAATGACATGTTCAAGCCGAAGGTCTGAGTGCGAATCCATCATCTATTATGTGAGTAAATTCATTGACGCATGATTTCTTGAATACCACTCAGCACGCCACGCCGAAATACAAGGATCACGCTCGTCCAGTGCAAAGTTTCGACCTCCGACTTCTGTCCTGCTGACCCTCCCTCTCGAGCAAGCCCTCACCCTTTCTGACGAGCGCCAGGTCAGATGCGCGTTGCAGCGGTATGCTCATCAGGCGTCACACAACGGTACACTCATCAATTGTTACAGACGTTATACTGGTCCTCCTGCGCTGTTGAACCCTTCCTCCTGGCGCTTGTAAACCCTTTTCCAGCGCTCGTAAACCCTTCTCCAACGCTCGTAAACCCCTCTTCAGCGCAGCCTCTCCATCCTGTCCATTCTCCCGGTCCACCTGTCGCGGCCGGGTCTTTGTGACATTGTCAATGTCATTGTACCTTCGCGCTCAATTGCATCTGCGCGCTCGCATCCTATTGTACGCCCACATTCTATTGCCCGCTCGACGCAATACAGCCTACAGAGTTCAACATGCATCTGCGTTCTTCAAATTCGCCCTCTGAGTCTTCAAAATTTACCCTTGTATACCCTCGCTGCATTGTGGCTTTGCCGGTCTCCGCGGACCGCTGCCCCACGCCGCAGGATGATCATCTCCTGCTTCAACCACAGGATCATCCAGCCTGGGACCGCCCGTCCCACAGATCCCGCACATCCGCATACACGCCCCAAGAGGTTCATCCGTCACACCCTCCCCCAAACCTCAGGTGCCTGTCCCTCTTATCGCGCCAGCGCCTTGGATCTCCAAATCGAAAACTCCAGCGCTCTGAATCGAAAGACCGCCCTCTTGGAATCAGAAAGTGCGCAGCGCCCTCTCGCCATTGTCCTCGGCGTTCCCCGCGGGTCCCTACCACGCGCCACGACACGCGATGCCCATTGCCACACCCTCGCACGCGCCACCCTCAGCGCAGTCACGCCGAGCTCCCAATTGTGGCACCCTATCCACGTCCTGACAATACTGAACGCCATTCACCGGTAGACCGGCGCGGGCGCCTCCCGCGAGGCTTTCCCGTGAGATGTATGCGCGCCCTCGACGGTCCCACGCGGATTCTCTCGCCCCGTATGGCGCGAGCGCTTCTCAGGCGCGAGGATCCTCCTTATTCGTGCGTGGGTCAGCGCCCATGGTGCTGCTGGTGCTCATGCAGACTCTCAGGTTGAGGTAAGCAAGGAAATAGCAGAAGAAATTGCCCTGGCGCACCTGTATACAGTTGTATGCGACTCCAGGCGCTCGCACCGAGCTCTATCGGGGATTTTCTGAACAGGTGAGTCTGCGCAGCCGCCGGCATTTCTCCACCGCGGTCGGTCGGGTCGGGTCGACTGCGTCGATACCTCTCGCGTTCTGAGTTTGCTTTCTTTAGGGACAGCCATAAACGGGGAAGACCGATGCATGGGAATTTCGTCCGTCTGCATCAGAAAGGCGCTTCTTTCTGACTCATCCTTCTTCCCATTGTTCTCTGCTATCGGTACTTCTCAGCATCGTCATCGCTGCCCAGGTACGCACCTTGTCTGCATACACACCTTGTCTGCATATCATCCGGTCCCCCAACGTCGCGGACTTGTTTCTCCTGCTCTAGGTCCGCCTTTCCCGCGCCTCGTGCCACCCGACTCGCGAGCGCCTGCCCTCCCTCCAATGGCGGGCTCGCTATCTTTGACGACGCCTCGCCCGCGCACGTTCGGTGGTCCTGCGTCCTGTGGGATGCGCATCAGCATCAGACGGCGCGTTCTGCTGTTCCTGGGGCCCAGTGAGGTCCTTGTTCGACCCATGTTCGACCCCGCACCGGGCCCACGCCGTGCTGACGTCCTGAAGGTTTGGAACTCTGTGCGCCTCACGAGGCGCCGCCGCCGCCCTCGACGTGCCTCCCGCGCCGCGCCCTGCATCGCGCGCCACACGCGCCCGATGCGTACGCGCCAGGACAGGACAACTCGCCAGGTGCGATCCCGATGCCCGGATTCTCGATAATCTGTCATCAGTGCAGCATCAGCCTCCGGAATCAGTTGCGCACGGTTGCGCATCAATGCGGGATATATGTCTTCCTCTCGTCTTCTGCCACCCGTCTCTGCTCCTCGTCACCTCATCGGCGTATCAAACGACGCACCTTGCCGGTCGAGGACTCGTTCGGTCATCCAGAAATGCGGATTATCCGTTCTTTTCGGCGACGAGGTCTTTCGCGTTTCTTGCTGCCTCAGCTTGGCGATCTCGTCTTGCATGCAGGACCATGAGTCCGGGAACTCCTCTCCGACTCCCCGTAAGGAAATCCGAAAGGCTTGGACGCATGCGGCCGCGAGCATCACGCTCGCGAGTTGCCGAAGGTGGAGCAGCGCACGCGGCGCGCCCCTGCCTTCGACTTCGGACCACTCAGGAGAGCGTCGACCCTCCTCGACTCGGACGAGCCTCGCTGCCTTCCTGAATATCCCGAATCCGCCTGCCCCTCCCGCACCCCTCCCGCACGCCGCACGACCTCCTGACCAGGATTCCCCTCCGCCCACGGAAGCAAACTCTCGGAGGAAAAAAGCCACGCTGACAGCCCTTCCTCCGAGCCCCGGCGGAAGAAAAAAGGAAATCAGACAAACACAGATGGCGTGCGGCAGCGGAATGGGAGACGTTTGATGCGAGGATCCATCGATGGTGATTGACGAGTCCTCGGCGTCCGCATGGGGCCACGTTCGACTTTGAGGAAGCTGCTGCCGTCTGGAAATTCCCGAGGAAATTCGATTTCTGGTTCTTTTCTTCCATGCGCGCTTCGCGGATGGCAGGGCGAGCCTCATGCAATTGAATCGCATGCCTCGCGGGCGAGCTGGACGCGACTCCTCGACGTTCGACGCGCCTCGCTGGTCGGCCGCTCGGCGCGGACCCGACTGGGCAATGTCGAAGCCTCGAGCCACGAGTTGCGGGAAGGGCGGTAGAATTCCACTCTCAATGTCATTTGATGGCCTCTAGACAGCGACAGCGGGAGCGTGTGCGAGCGACTGGTCCTGTCAACATCGCCGCAGGAAGTGAGGTAAACAGCGAGCCATTGCGCGCCCTCGCCTACGTACCGTAGACCTCATAACGAGCCGGTAGTGCGCGTTATATGTGCTCAGGAAATCCACATGTCGTGTATACTGTATACTCTCAAAGTACATGTTATTCCAACCAAATGCACGGTATATAGAATCCAGGTGTACGTACTGACTATAATACTATATACACAGAAAGCAGAGCGCGCGCGGTGGGCGGCGAGGGGGAGAGATCAGAAAAAACCAAGGAAATAACGATAGAGCGAGATGTACTAGTGGGACAGGAGCGCGAGACGAGGTAATGTACAGGTGCGTGCTGGCGGGTACAGGTAGGTATGCTGGCAGACGCGCGGGGGAGAGGCAGAGGAAACATGGTGTGCATACAGACGAGAGACAAAGAGGCGAGGGGAGGAGGTGCATATTGGTAAGCGCGGCGTGTCGGTAGTACGCAGCAAGGTGCATGAGTGGTGCCGCTGCCCGAGTGCGATGACGAATGTATCCCGAGAGAATCCGGCGCCGTAGTAGTGTACCAAATTAGGGGGATGGAGGGCGATTACTTACTAGGCTGTGAGCGTATACAAGAGGACAGACAACAGGCGCGGGCAGCGGCGGTGGTAAACAAAGAAAGTCGGCGACGCGGCAGGAAGGCGAAGGCGCGGCGTGCCGGGGAGAATATATGCAAGAGGCAGGGCCTTAGTGGTACTCGTCACCACTGCCCTGCGCGCTAGATCGGCCGGTACTCGGACGCCTGGGGTCGTCGAGATAGCGCGAGTTGTCGTTGGGTAGCGGCGGTAGGCCGTACCCGAGAAGCGAGGTGTCCGACATGCGGCCCATGGAGGGTGAGAGGCCTGACGCGTGCGATAGGCCCGACGACTGCATGAGGCCAGACGACGAGGCCATGTTCGACGAGAGGCCCGCTGATTGTGAGAGACCCGATGGCGAGAGGCCTGACGGCGACATGCCAGTCGACGAGAGTCCGCCGAGACCCATACCCATTCCCATGTTGGCATTGGTGGACAGGTACCCGTCGCTGCGGTACGACTGCTCGGCCCGCGACCACCTGTGGCGCTCGTCGCTCTCGTTCTGGAAGCGCGGGACGGCGTCGAAGCCGAAGCTGCCGCCGCTGGAACCGGGGAAGGCGCCCATCGGCGCGTATGCACCACGAGACTCGTCGTACCGGTCGTCGAAGCCGCGGTGGTCGTACCCGCGATCGTACCCGCCGACGCGATGGCCTTCATAGCCGCGATGGTTGTCCAGCGCATAGGCGTTGGTGGCAGGGTAGTCGGGCTGTATGGCCATACGACGCTGGCGCGCGTTCGCAGCAGCCTCCGCCTCCTTCTTCTGCTGGCGCCACTTCTTGCGCATCTCCTTGAACTCTGTAGACGTGTTAGCAGAGAATAGAAGAGGCTATGATAAGATACGCACCCGCTGGGCTACGCTTCGGACCGTGCTTCTGCATGGTGACATGCGCGTTGAGATGGTTGAGGGTGCCGTACGCCTTGGTGCAGTCCTTCCAGGAGCACTGGTAGAGGCGCTCTATTTCGTCATAGCGGCGGCGCGGGCGCTTCTTGATCGTGTTCCCCGGGAGGGCGACGAAGGAGTACTGCTTGCGGCTGTCTGACCCATCGTCGTGGCGCGCCATGGAGGGGGAGGTGGCAGACTGGGCGGAGCCTGGTGGGGAGGGCCCGTAGGTGTCTGTGGCCGAGTGGGGGTAGGGCATGGCGCCGGTGCCAAAGTCTGAGTGGAGGGGCGAGATGGGCTGGTGGTCAAGGCCAGCTGATGTGGGCGCGTAGGGGTCGTGGTCGTAAAAGGCGGAGTTGGAGTGCGTGCGGGAGATGTTGAGTGGGGGGACGGCGGGCCGGTTATTGTAGCCGCCGGGGATGGCGGGGTCGGACATGCGGCGGTGGTCTGCATATGCGTCGTGGGGGAGATACGGGTCGCGGGGCGGGTTCATGGGGGAGTTTGCGAGGTGGTCGTAGGACGGGGAGGAATATAGGTAGCGGCTGTCGGCGGCGGCAGCGGCGGAAGCGGACGGGGGCAGATCACGGAAGACGCGCGCGTTCTGATGAGGCTCGCTATGAATCGCGCCCGCCTCGTCGACCGAACTGTGGCTCGGCTGGCGCCCGGCCGGCGAGCGAGGCGAGTGCTGCCCCGCGTCGGTCGGAGAGCCAGACGAGCCCGCGGACAAGACGGAATGCGCGGGCGAGCCGGCCGGCACGGCAGACAGCGCGGGCGTTGGGTGGTGCGGCGGTGCGGGAGGGAGCCGGATATCGAACAGCGAGTCGCCCGCTAGCGAACTAGCACCTGGCGTGAACGCCGGATGGTATTTCGGGATGTCGAGCTGGAGAGGGTAGGGCATTGGCATGTGGGACAACATCGGGCGGGCTGCGTTGGCGGGCGATGCGAGTGCGCTGGGGAGCTGCTATCGGGAGGGCGCGCGCGGCGGGCGAGGCGCTTGCGATGCGATAAGTCGAGCGCCGGGAACGTGGGGAGCGGCGAGCAGCGTGTGCAGCAGCGACGGCGGGGGCTCGAGGGGGGACACGTCTCGCGCTGCCCCCGGCCGGAATATAAGGCTGTCGGACGCGCAGGCGCAAGCCAAGTCCCAGCCCATTCACGATTCGGCGATCGCATTTCGGAGGTATCTGCCCGCATTCGGCCCTGCCGCATCTGGGGACGATCGATCTCAGATCTCCCCCACCACACGCTGACATAATGCGTGCGATAAAAATTGACAGCCATGCCGAGCGCGCCTCCGGATCCGACGCTTCTCATCTGCTTCGCAGAATCTTGCCCCATCCAACCGCCTTTTCTGCGCGTGACCGGCGTGTCACCCCTCCCGTGTCGTCCTCGCGCCGACCGCGGCGGGCTGAGCGAGGGCCCGGCGCAGGCAGGCGAAGACGGACGGACGGGCTGGCGGCGGACGCAGGCCGGATGCTTGCTGGAGGAAGAAAAGAAGATGCCAGGCACGTCATCGCAGCGACCCGCACGCGCACGCGCAATAAATCCATTTTCGGTAATTTATCACCCGGTCAATTCGACACGGGCGACGCCGAAGGAGGCCATCACGCGACCGGCGCAGACGCCCTCACGCGACGCGATGGGCAGAGCGCGTCGTCGCGGGCGCGTATACACGAGCGATAAGCAGGCGTTCGCGATCACAGCTGCCCTTGCCCCTCGCCGTCACGCGCAGCGCCCGTCCATGATAGCCGGCACTGCACTCCCTCCCCGCGAGCTCCCCAGACCCGACCTGCTGCCTGTCATGTCATTGAACGCTGTCTATTCCGAGCTCCAGCTATTCACAAAATCCGTCCCCTTTGCGCGCCGACCCTGCACCCCGACGCGCCCGCCCCACCGCGCGCTGATAGATTGCTCGCGATCCACCGCCCTGAGCGCGCCCGGCATCGTCTCGGAGGGCGCGCGTCGTCGCCTTGACTGCTCGATACGGTCCCCTTGATGCTGTCAACGCCATCTTCAAGACCCTGGCAGGCGCGCCCTCCCTCCGGTTCGCTACTGCCCGCTTATGGCGCTCCAACGCCCTCAACACGAGCACGATATTTCGTCCGGGGGACGCGACATCTTGGCAATACTTGTACCTGCTGCGTTGCTGCGCCTCTTTCAGCGCATCTTCCTGCATGACTCATGCACTCCGACCACCGACCGTCTGCCTCGCGACTTGCAAATAAAGACACTTGACCTCAATCATCTCGTGTATCTACAATGCACGACAAAAACGGCGTCGCGGATACAGCCCGCGATAGAGCTTGCTAATCTGCTGAGCGAGCCCGTCGGGAGCCGGTCCTCGTCGACAATGGCGGCTTACGACCTGACCTTGACGGTGCGTGTCCTCGTCCTTCGTGTTTTCCCGTTATCCGTACTTCCATGCCGCAAGGCGCTTCGCGCGCGTCATCTGTCCTTCGTCGCTCTTCTTCAACTTCTCTATCGTCCTTCGTCGTCATTCGGATGATCCTGTGGGAAAAGCTGAGAAGCTTTGGGATGCTCAACAGCCCGGGACTTGTATCTTGCGGGCAGGATGCTGATCTGAGGCCAACGCAGCTGATATGGCAAACACGACGCTTTTGATACGAAGAGGACGACGGAGCAGATACCACCCAGCAGGCGACCGATATGCAGGCGAATGTGCGAGCCGTCTCTCCGCTCGCTCTTTCTTTGTACTCACGCCCCGGCTCTATTCGCAAAGAGAACAAGCGGCTTCCCAGGCCGACCGCACACCGTGGGTATAGGGACAGAGTTCGCAACGGCGCGCCTGATATACGCCAGTTCTCACTGGACATGCGGAGGGCGCGCCTGCTATACTCGGCGAGTTCTCCTGACGTGCCAGTTGTGCGCCTGACGCGCGCAGAACTGCCTGGACGTCGAACCTGGGAGGCCTCGGAGTCCAGGAGGACCACGAACCTTGGGGGCAGTACGCTGAAGCTGCGGGGAGCCGCACGGCGTGAACGAGACGGTCAGCAGCCACCGCGGGCTGTCGAGGAGAACTGGTTCTACATGTCGGTGCGAACAATGGGCAACTCGACCTGCAGAAATTGAGTCACGGTCGGTTCGCTCACCTGACTCGACCGATATCTCGGCCTCAATTTATGTCTATTCGCTGCTCCGGTACTCGAAGCATGTTCCTTGGAATTCCCACTTCCTGTCGTCGGTGTCACTCTGCCTCTCGTCTTCACAGAGACGCTTACCAGTCGCCCCCGGCACTCGCGCGATCGCGTCCCTTCCTCCATTGAACAGAGCTCTGTAGGAATCACCTCTCGGAGCGGAACACGAGAACGCACTGGCGGAACACATCGACAGGGACGCGACAGGATCTGGTCGCCCTCCCTCGATCCTATAGCCCTTCCGAGGCGCGCGCAGGCGACCATCTCCCGCGCATCCTCCCGCGGGAGACCTCGCCTGACGTCGACCCGCCGACGCGCCCTGACGAGGAGAATGTACCCGAGCCGAAGAGCAGCTGCACCTCCGCGCGCGCAGGCATCTTATCCGTCCTTTCTAGCGAGCCGGCGATCATCGAGCCTCTCGCGCTAGTCAGTGCCGGCTCGGGCTCGTCGGGCGTGCAGCTCGCCTGCGCGCCGAGCCGGCACGTACTAGGTACCTGCCTACTGCCTGGCGCGTGCGCGGATTGCCCCTCTGACGCGTGCGCTGCGTGCATGCATGGTCTGAGCCTCGTCTGCAGCCGCGCCGCGCAATTTGGGGGAGGGATCCACTCCGGAGACGCTGCCCCGGGCGGCGAGGAGGACGGAGGAGTGGACGCCACCCGCCATTTACAGTGTCAGGCGCACATGGGGTCGCTGGTCCGCGCGCATCGCTGCTCGTCGTCGCCGGACGTCCGCGGCGCATATCTCGCTCTTCGCCACCGATACACGGACGACAGACGGTGGAAGGAGGGCCAGGAAGGGTTTGACAGGAAATTGACATGCGCATACAGCGCCAACAGACATCTGCGTGTCATCGGCGGGTGCCGACTCGCGTATTGCGGGCATCCCGCAACGCGAACTCTGGTGCGCGCGACGTACGTCTCTTCCCTGATATTTTCTGCTACGCGAGATGATGGCTTATATGGCTGTTGAAGACCTGCCTTTCGCGGATGGTCGGGGTGGCGGGGCGTCGCCAGGCGATATTTATACAGGACAGAAGAAGTGCGCGGGTGAGATGCGATGTCAAGGGACCAGGACGCGCTTGGGTGTTCCGGAGCTCAGGCATCGCGAACCTCGAAGCCCTCGGCAGGACGCGACATGAAATCACTGAGGGAACATCGGCTCGAGCTGATGCTGCTCGTCCTCCTGAAGACTGCAACGCGGTGAGACGACGATTTGGCTCCAATCTCGGGCGACAGCCTTATGTACTAATTACCCAGCCCAACGACGCGGGGGCTGTACCCTGTCGTTCGCATCCTGGCGAACGCGTCTCATCAAAGGGCTCGAAAGTGCAGCGTCGGCATCAGTGCGCGTATGAGCAGAACGACAAGGCGAGGTGGGTTGTATTACAATTTATGGGCGGAATTGGAGTCGCTAAATGCGCCTCAGCTTGGTGGTAAGGTGTCTGCTTGCAGGAAACGGATTTGTGAGTCAGCGCCGCGCAGTCCTTGGACCTTCCCGAAGTGGCGCGAGCGATCCCAACGAGCGGAGAAGAGGAGGGGCGAGGGGCTGGGCAGTGGGGCGGGGGTGGACCCTGGGGACAACATTTCTCCCCGCTGTCACCTTCTCCTGCGCCTGCTCCTCGTCCTCCCAATTTGCAAGCGAATTTCCTCGCCAACGAGGAGTTTCGCATTCAGTCGAGACGGACGCGCAGCAACGACTTCTCACTGTCTACTTCTCCTCTGGCGTCACTTCGCAGACCTTGGACCCAGGCTTTTGCACCGCGAGAACGTTCGTAGGTAGCTTCTCTCTGTGCGATGCGCCCACGCCCGACGGCTTGTATACGGCTTCGCATGCGGCTTCTGTCGGTGACGCGCCGACGGCTTCCACGACGCTTCTTCTTGCCAACTGACCCGTGGAGAAGTCGGCATGCATGTTCCTCTACCACGCACATCGCACAGCGTCCGCAATATATCTATTCGACCGCCATCTTGCCATCCTCCCAGCGTCGAACTCTACTCTGGCGTGGCATCGCTGAAGAGGGCTGTGGGATTTTTTGCATTCGAGGGTGAATGCGCGCACCCTCGAGGTGCTGCTTGCTCATCCGGAGGGTGTGATAGCGCGTCGGGTGGGATGACGGAACGGAAGATGGGATATGCACGTTCCGGGCCGAGGGCAGGCTGATGACGCTGGCTTCCCGCAGGCAACTCAAGCCACCAGAGATCGGGCCGGCGGGAGGCCACGTGCTGCGGCGCCTTCCCGCCGGCTGCCCCTGACGGAAGCTCTCTTCCCGCGCACAACACGGGCGACGCCGAAAGGACCCTTAGCAGCGCCCGACGACCCTGCATCTTCCCGTGGGGCGGAGGGCGACGAGCGATCCGTGGTCAACGCCTTGTGCGTCTCTATCAGCGGGGGGTGGATGCTATCATGCGAAGCGTATGCGACGGCTGGCGCGATGGACAAGAACCGACTTCGCCTCTGGCGGAACACCATTCCAGCCGCTGCGCCCGCATCGGCGCATGACTGGCGCTCGGCCAGCTCAGAGCTTGTCTGTGTGACCAAATCTACTTTTCTCGCCGATAACCATTAACCCACTTTTCAGTTCGAAATTGGTTGAGCGGGGACGAGGTCCCTGTGACTCCGGCGTCGCGCACCTTCCCCATCTACTTCCCACACGCACATTTGGCCATCTATGCATGCCGGAGGCAAAGGAAGCGTACCAAGTCCGATGTATCTCATTCTTCGTACTCCCGCTCTGTTCGACATCAAGAACCACGGCGTGACAAGGACGCGTCCAAGTGTGGTAAGTGCCACGGTGTTTGCGCTCTGCGAGGTACGTGCTAAGCTTGCGTCCTCTGCTAGAACTGCCTCCGACATGAAGGCGCAGGTCAGAAGGCTGATCACACGGGTTTGAGGACAAGACGGAATGCCGCTGTCAGTCGTGTCAGGGCCGTCGCGAAGGATTTCCTGCTACGCGTTGCCACAAAAACACAACTAGAAGAAATCATTCTTTCTCTGGCGTGTAACAGTACGCCTATTCTGCGTGGCGTCTCACCATTTTAGAGCTCGTGAAGACCTTCTCACTCGTCAAGCCAGCGTCGAGATGCTCCTTCTCACGCGTTTTGTCTTTTCTTTCTCCTCCGACCGCATCCTTGCCACCTCCACTTTGTCGATTGGTATTCTCCTTGACCTCCTGCGCTGCTATCACGGCATACGAGCGTTCTTCTGGCTGTTGGCGTACGACAATCCGACAGCGGTACTGCGCCACTAACGAGAAGGATGAAGACGTCGCCGTCGCCCACGCAAACCATAGTGTCTGGCCCTCTCCGACTGGTGAAAGCGACCCTCTCTCAAGAATAGGGCTCAGCACGGATCGCTCGTATACGGCATGAACACACTGGAATTTGTAGACGCTGTCAACCAGCGCTCCTTGCGCATTGACTTGTGCTGGCGCACGGAATCCCGTGAAGGACTCGTGTTGACGAAGTGCCTCCTTCTCTTGATTATCTCGGACGCCCCCGCGCCCCGTACGTCCTGGTCCCTCCCCTTGTATGCTCTTCGTTCGGGTCTTACGGGCGTATGCATGTGCTCAGCTTCGCCATCTCGGCGCTTGACGCTCTTCGCGCGCCTAACGCCTAACATTCGCTGGTAAGTCCCCTCCGAAATCCGCGTACGGGGCACCCCTTTGACAGAACGGGGACAGTTCTCGTTCAGTACGCTCGGGCGCCGCGAAGGGGCGGCGAAATGACAGAAGACGAGACCTGTCTCACAAGATACGTCTTAACACGCATACTCCTCGTCGGCGCGAAGGGTATGGGAAAGGGAGGCGTCCCTTTCGTTGTTCTGCTTCTCAATCAGTGGCGGCAGTGGCGGCGCGCTCCCACGCAATTAACGGAGATGGCAGATGGGGTCGGTGAGTCGACGGCGAGCTATCGCGATTTTCACGTACTAAGCGCCCTAGGACTTCGCCTGCTACACGCTTCGTACTTCTCAATGAAGGTCTGCGCTTCGCAATGAAGGAGGTGCTCGACACGCATGACCTGGAACCGCCTGTTGACCAATGGAGCTGCTCGAGTGACGCTCGAAGAACGCTTCGCTCAATCAACAAATGCCTCGAGGCGCCTCGAGGCTGGGCTTCTCTCTCTCGCCCTCCTCGTCACCCGCTCGCGGGCTCCTCTTCCCGGTCTCGAAAGAAGGACGGCAGGGATGGACTGGGACCGTCAGCTGAGCGCTTCCGTATGCGCCCGCATCCTGGTCAGCCCCAAGGCATCGGCCAGTGCCACCAATGAACGCCCCGCTGTCGATGCCACATATCGCGCCGTGACTCGCCCGCGCGCCCTGCGCGGCGTCGTAATCAACAAACCTCCGCGTTCATTGAACGCCGGGGGCGTGCTTCTGGCGCGCCTGCGTCCCGTAAGTTATCGCCTGATCGACCCCGATACTAGTCTCATCAGTGACTGGTTTAGGACGTGATCAGGACGTGATCAGCCGCTGGCGCTGGGCTGTCAGTGGCCATTGCGCTGTTATGCTGCGTCATCAGCGCCGCTGGACGTTCGTGCCCCTTCATTGTAGGATGCATCGCGCGTCCGTCCGGTTGCAGCGGGGAGCGCACCTTCACCACGATTGGGGGACGCACGTACAGGAAGCCGCACGGCGGAAAGGTGCAGCCTGCGCGGGCTCGAGACGGGTACCTTGCAATGCTCATTGAGCCCCCAGACACGTTTGTGATGATCATTAGCCGGTCTCATCGTGCTACTAGCGTCCTCGACGGCGATTGTCGTGAACATCTCCACGACGCCTGCAACGTGGACGCCAGCGCGCTCGTTAGCTGCCCCAGACGGTATGGCGTCCGAGGCGAAGGCAACGCTGCCAGAACGACTGCGCTACACGATGGTTTCAGCCTTGGGAGTAGCCCATACCCTACGGACAGCGTCGGACAGAAGTCGAACCGTCATTCGGAAACTGCCGGACACGTGATGGCGTCCGTTCGCCTCGGAGACCATGTGATTTCGGGTTTCTCCAGTCGGCATCTTGTCCTTGCACTTCATCATGGCTTTTCACGCTTCGCTGGCTCGCTGTTATCCTTGCGGCTACTCAAATTCGAACATACCGCGCTGGAAATGCTAGTACCTTGCCACGTTCATTGCCATACGAGAAAGCCACGTCTGTACGCCTCAAAACCGAGATTGCCGGGCGCAAACACCCTCGGACTCTGCCATTTTGCGGATTGGACATCCACAGCGTCGGATTGCAGGGGATTTGCAAGTACGGATGCGACGTATACTCTGCGACGCGTACGGGGCCGACAAGAAGGTCGGCTTTTGCCCTCGGGGGTCGGGAAGCATGCCATATGCGTGCTGAAAGTATCCGTCGCGATTACTCGTGCTGATGCGGCGAATAAGTGCAGTCTCACGAGCAGCCGGAGAATGAGATGAACAAGAACGCCTGCTGACGAAGACATGAGTCATCTACGCGAGATTATAGGAAGAAGTACGTCGATGGCCAAATGCTCGCCCAAAGATCCGTGTATTTATGGAGTCGCCATTCATTGCAGGTTAACTCCGATGTACAGACCTTCAGACCGCTCCATTCAGGCTCGAGTTGCCTGCTTCCTTGACCAAATAGCATATCGGAAGAAGGGTACGACGAGCGCCCACGCAACTCTTGTGGTAAAGACAGAGCAGGTTCGTGGAGCCGGCTGAATCGCACTCCTGTCTGACTGGGATGGTTTTCCTCAATCAGTACCCGTCAACGAGACGTCAACCGTGTCCCGCTGCCGCCGCTGCTCGTTCTACATCCGCGTTCGCCTCGAGGCAGGTCATTCATGTCGAGGTTTGCGCGGGCATGAATCGTCAGCTCCAAACGGGATCATCGATTTGACTTGCGCGCTGAGGGCGTCGTTGGAAAGCCATACATGGGTATCCTCGTCGGAGAAAGGGTTTTGATTTAAATGACCGTTGCAGTTCGACTGCGTAATCGTCTACTCACTTGATAAGCCTTGAGGGATCTCCCTGAACCTAGCATTCGACGCTACGCGATCATAGAAGGGCTGCAACTTACAGGCGCGTTATCATATTTCTGCGCTTTATCACCATATTTCGCTGGTTGTAAGAAGCCATCTATAGGCAAGGCCAGTACACGCATCCTCTGCAGTAACTGCTAAACATATCCCATCCGCTGTACCCCTTCGGCAGCGCCTTGACAGGACCCCATCCAATGTCCCTTGTCACGCGTGCGATCCCTACTGTCACTTCGACCCTCATTGGCTCAGACCTCTGCGCGCTTGGATCCTACATAACGCCTGCCCCGCCTCCTGCGTACGATGCATTACCGATATGCGTTCTCTTAGGTCATCCTTCGTCGACGCCTCCAACGTCTTGAACGGGCAATTGTATGCCATACATCGGCGCTCAAATTACTGCTGAGTCCGGCATCATCCAGAGTCCCTTGCCACCCCTTCGATGCGTCGCGGGTGTTCTCACGTCAAGCCGGACTTCGCTTCTTTTGGTACCACTTATCCACTGATTGACAAAGCTCCGGACCACATCCTGCCCGCAATCATGGTTCTGCCTGGCGGTCTACTTGCGGGCGTCGACCAGACCATCGATAGTAAGGAGGAAGACGACTCGAACCGGCTCCTTTATGGCATACTCACGCCTTACCTATCGGACTGCTTGACGACTTCGTTCTACCGCCACCCGCGACGGACTTTCGGATGCAGAGAGTACTCGCGACGCAGGTGCGTCGATATATCTTCGGCGATATATGATGTGCCGTACAACCTCCCCAATGTATAGAGCAGGTCTCGTCTGCGACATTACAGACGACAAACAAGCTTCTTCTCGGTGAAATGGAGGACTTCCCTTCTTCCATGACAGAAAGCTTCACAGATGCGTACCCTTACCAAATCCAGCGAATTGCAGTGATTGTCGCCGCGCATACTATCCTACAAAGCAGCACGATACCTAGCATACGGTATCAAGGGATTCGCGGAACGTACTAATTGGGAACGAGGACGAGATAGTCCTCTTCTCTTATCCAGAAAGTACTCTGCAATCAGGTGCCTCTACGCCATCCCGGTACCCGGCGGCTTATCAGTTCGCGAAGGTAAGAGTTCTGGCATGCCGTTCAACCGAAACCCGGAGCTGAAGCCAGCAGACAGCTCCGCTAATACGGGCCTCAAATGGTATCATAAGCAATGCAAATACCAGAACGAGACCTCGAACTCCAATACGGTGCGCCTGCCATCAGGCTGATAGCAGCGTGAGATTGAGGAGGGAATCGAGGGATCACCTGGTATGATGCTCGACCAGCGCTTTTTGAGCAGTCGCATCATCCTCCTGCAGGAAGCGGCGTCTGGGGACAATGCGGCCACGTCGTGGTCATTCGAAGGAGCTCTCTGATTCCCGCGACGAATGCAGGCACCAGGAGTACGCGGGGCTCGCCTGTCGAAGGCTTCGGGACCTCGACTCGTCGACCTGTGCAATAGAAAGCTGACGCGCACCCATTCGAAGTACCCAATCCTGCACTTCCTTTACTCCATTCCCTCTCCCCGACGCACCCTGGGCGGCGCGCATACCCCAGGCGCATGCCCCCTCAATCGCGCTGAGATCCTTGGCCGCAGAAACGTGTCGGGGTGGCAGCGCGCGTTATGAACGTGGGGGATTTGCGGGAACATTCAATACCGTGAGTCACCGCCACCGAGGCTGGCAGATGATCAGGAGGGACGCAGGCGCGAGGGAGTCGCAGCTGGATGCTTACGCCTCCATCACCTCGAGGCGGGGCGTGGAGGAGTACGCATCGACCGGGGGAGGGCGCAAGGGGTCAGGCGGCGTGCGCGCGTATCGCGATCGCGCCGCCGTCTGCGTACCCAGGGACGCGGCGCTGGCGGCCATGAGAAATTGAAGTCCCTTGGGAGTCGGACCGCGGCGAATGCCAGTAATGAAAGCGGCGTCGGTAGACACGCATCGACATGCATGGTTGAACGTGGCCGACGGATCACATACGCACGAGGGCCGGAGCCGTCGGTCATTGCACGAGGTGCCAGGGCAACAACAAACCGCGCTAGCGTTGGGGTAGAGACAACCGACGCTAGTGTTGACACTGTTCGTAAAAACAAACATGTTGAAGTGATCGCGAGAGGGTCCTCTTGATGGGGGACATGATGCTGCGATTTCGATGACATTTCCTGCCAGAGGGCCAGTGAGAAAATTCGGGAGGCGACTATTCAAAAGCAGGAAGATCAATAGGCGAGATCATCAAGGAGTTCCTAGTACAAGAGCATCTGGTTAGGGGCAATGAATATGTATAGACAGGTTTCGAATGAGGAAGGTCAACTTACGTGCAATCAGTGAAGGTTGAGACACCCAGTCCGCCTTTTCTGCGCGCCCAGCGTTGTTCTCCGTGTCCGGAGAGGTGTCCGAGCGCTCGCAGCGGCATCAGGGCAGTTCTCATGAGCCAGGAAAGTCACCTCGGCCGAGCGGCGCGAACGTCGAAGACACCTCGCGCTGCGGTACTTTACTACATTGTTAGTGAACAAGCTTTACGCTGTACCAGCCATACATTGAATTGTATTCATCGGCTACACACCTTTCGTGGTCCCACGAGGATATCGCGATCGTAAGGTGCCGGGCCACCGTCCAGGACGTCAAAGGACCAAGGGACAATGCCGCTGGTCTATCACTGGGTCGGTAAACACCGTAGAACCCTGAGCATTCATGTACACAATCTCCTGCACGCCCTTTGCCACGAATTGGTCAGATGTACGACGGCGCGTGCAGAGGGCACGTACGAGGCGTACCTCAGGGGGGACCTGGCCGCGTTACTGAATTTACAGGGCAGTACGCTCGGAAATTGCGGCGTTGCGGCAGTAAAAATCGAAGACGGCGCACTGAACATAGCTGTCAGGTGGTC
Organism: Pleurotus ostreatus/Saccharomyces cerevisiae fusant; assembly: GCA_024196135.1. NCBI lineage: Eukaryota > Fungi > Pleurotus ostreatus/Saccharomyces cerevisiae fusant. Next base: position 20,142 of record JAMQCK010000100.1, on the reverse strand, counting down.
CTGGAGAAGCCGGTGCGAGATTGTGCGCCTCGCGGCAGACGCGTCGAGTCCTATGAAAAGCGACTGAGCAAGCAAGCAGGCGCGAAGCCGGATCTCGCACGCCGCCATAAATACGCGGGCCGAAGGCCGTATTGCCGTTTGTCGGCGTTCTACCGAGGGTGGTGAGAAAGGCGCGCGAACTGAGGAGATAGAGTTAGCGATGGCGCAGTCATGAGCCTCGTTTCTTACCACGGTCGCCCTCCAAGGCTTCTCCCGCGATGCTTTGGGGGTGGGTCCATCGCTTCGAAGGCTTTCACGAAGCCTCGCGTTGTGAATGAAGGACGGGGGACCGCACGTAAGGCGCTGGAGAATGGCCTGGAACCGGTCGCGTGGCTGAGCCTACCGGCGGCGCGTGAGGATGGCCTCCCAAAAGCTCGTACGACTCAGTAGAGTTCAGAGAAATGAGGGAGCCATGCAGCAGGTCACTGCGAGCGCCTTGTGACGATGCCTGCGCGATTGTGGTGCACGTCAAATGGAGCGGTGCATTCACGAAGAAACTGCGGGCCTTCCTTCACGAAGGCGGCGTGGATGAAGCATTTTCCCTTCTACATCGGAGCGTGTGGATTACTGAAAAGGTAGCGGATGAAGGGAGGACATGAAAAGCTCCCCAAAAAGAGCAACTGATTCATGGAGTCTGGCGCTTCCCCCGCGTCGCTTGAAGCTTGGGAGCCGGCCCGGGTTCGATGGCTTCTAGGGCATCTCAAGTTCCGCATTTAGATATGACCCTCATTGAGATCTCACGGGTCTGCACTCACCATCTATAGACTTGCTACGCTGTGGTCGACAACGATGACAGCGCCAAAGAGTCGCGGAGCCCGTGAAAATTCAGGCGATGACAAGGAAGTACAGTGCATGCTTCTATGACGCGAACCTACAGTATGGGTGCTGCAAGGATAGACGGAGATGAGTTTGCGCAGCGTTCTGCCTGCACTGAATTCAGTCAAGGTTAGAATTACTGCGGCACGTTCCCCTTGAGGGCCACGTACCTCAAGCAAGTGAGACAGTGGCGGGTAGGTTAGCAGGTGTTTTACAGAAAACTTACGCGGAACCAAAGATAGAGGCACGCCCACAAGAGGGTCCGCTTTGGCCCCGACATGGAAGTTGAAGTTCAAGAAGCGCCACGTGCAAATGCACGTGAATGGCCGAATCAGGAAGGCATTGCTGTCCATGTGGCGTTCCCGCCGTAGCGCTTGTACCTGAACCATCACCGTCTCACTCGGCCTCTGCGTCTGCTGGCTGCCCTATCGATAACTCAGGCGATATGGTGACCAAGAAAGCAGCAGACTCTCCCAAGACCGGCTTGAGGCGGTCATCTCGTCTCAGTCAAGGCGAGTAGACGCCAGATCACAACTGTCTTCGTCATTCATCATCACGATCGCGCATAGGCAAGCCTGCAAGTGCCATTACCGATGCTCAGGATCCTCCAGTGAAGCGACGCAGACTCTCCCATGCCGATCCCCTGGAGTCATGCAGCGCACGAGCGACTTCCGGACGTCGCGGGAAGCTTACCCATGCCGAGGTCCTGAAGCGAGAGAAGCGGGTGGCCAAGCTCGAATTGGACTACCAGGAGCGCTCCGAAGAGCTGAAGCGACGTTACGCTTCCCTGACTGAACGCGAGAAGGAGGTCGCTACCGCCTTGGACCGCGTCGCCGAACGCGACGCTCAATCTACGCTCTCTCAACTCCAGGAACTCTTCACCTGCCCACTGTAAGTCCTACTGCCTCCCCCGCCTCCCACCCGTCCTCTATGTCCGGACCCCCTACTGACCGACTCCGCGCAGTTGCTACGAGGTTCTCACGGTGCCGTACTCCCTGAACCCCAGTCTCTGCGGCCACACCTTCTGCGGCATCTGCATCCTCAAGTGGTTCTTCTCGCGCCTGCACGAGCCCTGCGGGGGCTGGCACGAATCGGTGGACTGCCCCATCTGCCGGCAGCTGCTCGTCATTACCCCCGATCGGACGCCCCGGCTCGAGTGCACCTGCCCGTTCGTGCCCAACCGGGTGGCCGCGACCGCTTGCGAGACGCTCGTCGAACGACTGACACGGAACGCGTGTGCGGCCTTTTCTGCGCGCATAAAGCGCGAAATCAGCGAGGGGCCCCTCAAGTCCCGGCTCAAGAGAGACTGCGAGGAACGAAGTCACGACAAATTGATCGACGACGGTGATTCTGAGGACTCCATTGAAGGCCTGGAGGCGTGGATGGAGGGCGGATCGATGCGCACAGAGTGGCTTAGGAAGCAAGCGTAAGTCATTCAGTCGGATGTCAAGCGAGCGACTGACGACGACCCGGCGCTTAGGGAGGGCAAGCAAGAGATGAACGAGCTCATCTCCAAGTGGACGACGCTGAAGTCGCCAGACTTCATTCGCATCAAGCGACGTCTTGGTGTTTGATGTCGCAAGTCATGTCGGTTAAATTTCATGTGTATCGTTACAGAGGACTTTCTTTTGGGATGGAATTAAGCATGACGGAAATGCAGGATATGCGCTATGTACATTATGCCCAACGATTACACATATGTATGCTCCTTTCTGACGTACGCTTCCAGTTCTGTGAGATATTCGGTCGTGCTTGGGTAAGTAGCCTGGTTAGGTTTCAAGCGCGGATGGGGAGATAGCTTTGCGCTCATCAGTCGAGGCTTCGGACAAAACCCACGTGGCAAATCACTCTACCACGCGCTGGCTGGCGCGCTGTTCTGTTCCGCATCTTGTCTTCAACCATCATCGTCACTATCACGCTTCGCGTTGTGCTCAGGTGCCAGAAGAATGATGCGTCTGCTCGTTCACAATTATACACGGGAATAGTCAGCAACAGCAGCCTTGTCCACGACCGACAACACGCCCGCAGCGAGTCCTCTGCAAGACGCCGCCAACACGGAGCAATCTCGAGCTTCTCAGCGCCGGCGCCGCGCCCTACGGCGTCTGTATATTGCGCATTTGAAAGGATTTCTGTGCTTTGGGCCCGCTTTCCGCGACATGAAGACCACCAGTGACGACGCTACCCCCGAATGTGGCTCGCACCGTGAAAATTGCGCGCAACGTCGAGCGCCAGCAGGCTTCTGGCCGCGCCATGTTCTCTCCCGTCCGGCGACTCCCTCCCGAGATACTGTCGATGATATTTGTGCCGGTCATTCCCGGAGAATGGGGACCCTGCGTCTTAGACTTGCTGAGGCGGACGTCCTTGAGCTCTTCCCAGGTCTGCCATGTCTAGCGCACGGTCGCGTTCAACACTCCAAGGTTATGGAAAACCATCGACCTAGACTGGCTATACGGTCCGACGAGACATGTTCGGCCCGCGCTGCACAGGTGCCGCTGCGTATACGATTCGATTATTCTGGACGTCTCAACAAGCGCGACGCCGAAATATGGACCATGCTGAGAACCCAATCGCACCGAGGGTCTGCACTGAGGGGAGTGGATGCACCAGATCTGTACATCGGCGAGTGCTCTCCTCTGCGGACTCAGCTCGTGTTATGAAAATTCGGCTCCGCTCAGGACAGTACCACAAGCTCTCGGGTCTCTCCGATGGCTTACGCTTGTCGATCTCTCCCTGCACGATACACGATGCATGATCGAATGCATGGATCTTCTCCCGAACATACAGAGCCTGAATATCGAATGCCGCAACGACGACCCTGTCTGTCCGTGTCTTCCTTCGCAGGAACTGATACATGCGCTGGTACGCGATCCTGCGCATGCGACCTCGATAGGATGACTTCCGCGGCTCGGGCGTTTGGGTCTATTGCTTTCTTTGCCGAATCGATATGGGGGCATCAAGGTGGGCCTGTTGAGGACGGTCCTCCTGACGAGGTCGACGGAGGTCGTGTATGACGGGCAGGTGCTGGCGAGGCTTGAACGGTTTGACTCGAACCTCCCCGAGGACTGGACGGTCGGGGGTCTGTTGGATAGGTACAGATGTTGTTCGTATAGTAACCCGCGCATCTCAAGTCGACCGGTCTTGGATGTTTGGGATTGCACAGTATGGGCATAGCGAGTTTCGATATGCATAATTAGCCGTGATACCCCTACAGCATCCACAGGTACACCTAGACGATAGCATATGACCTTCGACAATATCATCCTGAGATCAACTTCACGAGTCCCCATGTCACAGATAGAAGCAGCGCTCCTTCAACCCTCGCATGCCCAGCAGGTCCTAAAAGAATATCGCAGTTAGCATCACAGAAACAAGTCGACCAAATACAACACAACGGCGACACCACGCTCCACATAACGACCACAACCAAGCGACCGCCCGCGAGACCCAGAGGAAAAACGCACCCAATCCGCAGGCGTAACCCACAGCTCCGACACCCCCTCCATCTTCCCAAGGACCGCGGCGCCCTTCCACACGAGCGCAGTCCTGTCCACGTCGTTCCCCAACTGGACCACGGACGCACGGAGGGTGTCATCCTGCATGACAGCGCGCGCGGCGGATTGCAGCCTGGGATGGTATCAGTAACAGTGTGCGGATAATGAGGTGGCATGAATGGCCGAGCGATGACAAGAGGCGTCCTCGGGCAACGAGCAAGGGAAGGAGGTGGACGAACAAACAACAACAACCAGAACCGAACAAACAAACAAAGCCGGACAAACAACGCAAAACACCCTCCACGGGTACAACCGCTCTCGCCAAGCAAACGCACCACTCACCTACTCATCAACGCCTCCGCCATCCAATGAGTCCTCGTCGGGCCGCCCGTAATAAGAACAGAGGTCAGATACTTCGAGATCCTGTCCTCGCCCGCGATGCGGATGCTGTTGAAGAGCGCAGCGTCCAGCGGGGTCTTGCTCGCCTCGTAGAAAACATCGAGGGGCTTCGGTGGTTCGATGGGTTGCTGTGTTTCGGTTATTTGCTGTGCCTGTGGAGCTGGAGGTGCTGTTGCTTGCGCATCCTGCCCATCGACGTCCATAGGAGAATCGTCTACGGGCGAAGCCGATGTGGTGGTAGCCTTCGACCCGGGGTCGACTTGGGAAGGCGTCGAGGGACCTGTGTGGAGCTCAGATCATTGTCGAAAGATCAATTAGTGAGCGAATACGAACCTTTACTACCGGAGGCACTCCCGGGCATGGTTAGCGACACCGTGAGCTGAGGCTGCGTAGATGGCGGTGCTGGCATGAGGTGTGCGGTTACCCTCTTCATTGTCTCCGTCTAGTTAGCGTCAATTAGCACATTTATCCCTGCAGCACGATGCCCGCGAAAGCCCCGCCGCGATGAGACAACGGACACATACAGCATGCTCGACCGGCGGCTCCATGATCTCCTCCGTCGTGTCAGGCCGATAGTACGCCGGCGCGTACGGTTCGCATCTGAGAATGCGCGCGAACTCGTAGAAGTACAACTTGGCATGAAAGTCAGCGCCAGCCGCGCCTCGCAGTGGTCAGGCTCGTAACGCACCATGGGTGCCAGAATTTGCGCATCGTATGAAAGCACATGGTACTTCACGGCGTCCTGCCCCGGCCTGCGCATCGGCATCTCGGTTGACTTGACGCCCCAGATAGCTTGCTGGGATACGCTGTGAGCACCGATCGCGACCTATGCGCGAACGCGACACACCTCCTTCAGAGTCACCATGTGCTCTGCAACGAATACCATAGTCCGCCAATCGTACAAACGCGCCAGGTCGCATTCGGGGCCAGGAAGAAGATCCTGTCGGTGGAGGATGAAGTACAGCCACTCTACGATGTCGTCCCCGCCGATGTCCAGGACTATTCTGCGTAAGCAGCCAGTCAATTGTGTGCTAGGTGCACTCAACGTGCCCAACGTACCGGGTATCGGGGATGATAATGCCCTCGTCCACACAGGCGATGCTCGTCTTAGCAGCGCCAAAGTTGACGACGCAAGCAGTAGATGCGCCTGCGCCGTATGTTGCAGCCAAAGATTCCTTGGTAGATGTCAGCTGGAAGTACGACGGCGGCTGAAAACCCCACTCACCTGCTGCACACAAATCTGCTTGAAGCCCATCTGCACAAGCAGAAGGTGCACGAACTCGCGCACGTAGGACGTCTCATAGAAGTCGGGGATGACGAGCACGACGCTATGGTTCTAGGGGAATATGTCAGACGACGAGGGGGCGAGGACGATTGCCCTCTCACCTACATGGTAATCGCGCGGAAGGATCTCGAATGACGATCGCAGCGTTTCCCGGATGATGACCTCGATGTCGTTTAGTACGGCTTGGAGGGAGGTGTAGTCCGCGGCCGCGAAGTTCTGGCCGTGTATTGGGCGCCTGACAATGTAGCCCATGGCAGGAGGATCTGCTAGGCAGTAGACCTGGAAGCACGTTTGCATTGGACACAATAGTGGAGGATGCAGCGCACACCTCATCCCCTATCAAGTACGGCCGATCACATTCGAATATCCATGTGTCCTCTGCAGGTGAGAGCGGTTGTGGTTGGCGGGTCGCAGCCTCTCTGGCAAACTGTACGCCGTCGGGTTCTCGTCTCACTCCGAGGTAGCTCATGTAACTGTCGAGCGTGGACTGGATGGCAGCCAGTCCGCGCAGCGCCTGCATTGCAGAGAGAGATCAGCACGCGCCAGCCAACGCTGAGGATGTACACGCACAGGCTCGGAGCTGTCGGGAGACGCAGGCTCATCCGGGCTCGCCGGCCAGCGTACGCGATTGCGTGCGCGCAGAGGGGGAGCGGGGGTACTGGTCTTGCGCGCGACGAGGGCCGGCACGACAACTGGGGCGAGGTCCGTCGCGCGCCCGATGCGAAAGTTTGCGCTCCCGGGATGGATGACGAGCGTCTGCTGCCCGCGCCTGGATTACAATGAGCGAAACGAGAACAATGGACGCGCCACCACGCACCGCTGCTCCGGGGTATGCCCGTTCACCGCAGGCTTCGCATTCCGTGCGTTCCTATACCATAGCGTGTTCGCGTCGGACTTGAGGTATGTCGAGCTGGAGTACTTGGGGTTTGGCCTGGGGAGCCTTCAGCGCATATCTCGACAAGAGAACATGAGTGACGAACGCAAGAGGGACATGAAATGTGGTGTATTTCATGCCAGTCTCGTCGCGCTTCGCATTTGGGATTCCTCGAGGCATGGTGGGTGATGGATGTACGAAGCAAGCCGTACATGGCGGATAATCTGCATATTCGCATCGCAGCGTGGGAGACCTCACTCAAACACTGGTCACGAAGGCCCGACAATCAAGGGCAAACAAAGCTATATGTACAGGGGAGGAATATCTGGTTTTGAGTGTATAGCTATCGGTAATGGTGCTTGGAATGTATAAGGTACTCGAGAGATGCGAATATGATAGCGTTAAATAGACCTGATTTAACCTTCAACACAGTCCTGCCACAATTTCTCTACGCACTCTCTCCCATCCCCTTAGGTCAGCCGCTTCTGCGAGCACTATTTAGCTTGAAGGGTCTTGAGCTCAATATGATCTTTGCAAACAACACACCTTGGGGATCACTGCGACTTCCTTCTGAAGGAATTTGACACCGAAGACTGCCAGCGCCTTCGTGACCCGCATAGCTGCAGCATGCGCCGCGAGCGTCGCTGCAGCCTCTGCGAACTCGGGGGTATGGTTGCCCCTTTCGGCGGGTATAGCTACGCAATGCGTTGAGGATAATTAGGATAGTCCCGAGGGATAATGACACGAACCATAAGTAGGATGCAAGCTCGGTAGAGCTGCAGAGAAGAAGCCCATCGTGAGTATCAGCGAATGGGCGCACATCATCGCACATACCCTGACTGATATTCCCCTGGGCGTATGCATGATTAGAAGACAGTCGCTCTAATGAGAATGATTTGCAACTTACGAAGTCGGTGGACGCAGACGTGCCCTGAGTTCCGACCGCAAGACCGTAATACTGTTGCGCGATCTCAGTGAAGGCGTCGCCTATATACAAAGATGAGCTTCCACGACTCAGCCATAGAACCTAGGGCTTACCCAGGCCCTCATCGTTCTGAAGATCGTAATATCTAGGACGAAAGGTGAGGATCGTGCGCGTGCCACAAATTCGCACTCGACTCACGGAATGTCCTCCTTGATGGCAATTTTGCATCCCGTAGCCAGGGCAGCACCGCTGAGTGAATCCGTTGGCATTCTTCGGTCGGTTGTCCACAATGTACTTACTGGAAGCAGTTCTTAACCCTCTCGGCGAGATCAGAAGCTTCCTCCTTGGTTGGCGCGCGGACGTTCCAGCGCATGGTAGCGTGGTCGGGGATGACTGTGGCAATACTCGTCAAAAGATCACCCATGTAAAATAGGATGAAGGCGCACCATTCGGCGTCCACTCCTCTCTACCGACGATGATCCCGTGCACCCGGTATGTAGGCTTCATCTGTTGGCGTAAAGCAGAGACTCCTGCGTAAGCCATGAAAGCAGCGTCCAGCGCGTTTGTGCCTTCCCTGTAAATTGTATTCAGGGCATGCACTCACAAGGGACGAGCTGCGCGGCTTACCAAGGGGACGCCGCCGCATGCGCGCTGAGTTCGAGAGCTTAATTTGCAGGACAAAAGCCCAGACATGGCCAGTACGCACCTATGCCCCTCATAATCGACCTGGAACCCATACCTCGCATTTGTGCTCCCTACATTCGCCGTATGTGGCGGCCCGACGGTCGGGTGAGACCTGAGGTCATGTCAGATGGTCAACGGGAGGTCCTGGCTAAAGGAAATGAGCGCTAACATGATACAAGCATCCATCCCCTCGTACGCCCCGCGCTCCAGAAGGAGAACCTTGCCACCGCCACCTGCACGCACGTGTCGGCGGCGTCCTGCGACGTAAAGAGGAGAATATGCTTACCTTCCTCCGCTGCGTCCGGGTTAGGTTATAATTTCTTTACGGAAAAGAAGTCCTGACATACCTGGGGTGCCAAGTATAACAATCCTGCCCGGGAGATTGTGAGTCTCCAGCGCGCTCTTTACCGCGACCGCGACGCCTGCGCCGCTCATCGCGATGAGGTTGTGGCCGCAGGCGTGTCCGAGGGGCAGGGCGTCCATCTCGGCATTGATGCCCAGGACGCGACCGCCGCCAATGTGCGTGTACTCGGCGCGCCAGGCAGTGTCGAGGCCAAGGTAGTGTTTAGTGACGGTGAACCCGTGCTTGGCCATAAAAGTCGTGAGGGTATCGTGTGCGAATCTGACAACAATCGACGAGAGTTCATGCTGGAGATGTCGAACACACAGACCTTTCCTTGTAGCCTAGTTCCGGGTGTGCTGACAACGGGATAAAAAATTGTACAGGAAGCAGCGAAACAAGTTTACAGTGGATTTGGAGACTGAGTTCACGGAGTTCGCTGTCCAGACCGTCCAGCACGTCATTGACGGTCTGAACAAATGAAGGGGCCGGTGCCTCTAGCCCTCCAATGTACGGTGGCAACTTGTCGTCGCGCCACCAAGTTTCTTCAGGTGCGTATGCGAAGTCAGCGGGCCCGTCAAGTGCGCAAGCACAGCCGGGCTGAAAGCGTAAATCCCCGGTTTCTCCATAGAACGAAGCTCGTCCCACTCACCTGCTCCTTGCTCGCAATGACCTGGGTAGAGTTGTAGGGTGGCGGCGGCGCCGCACCCTTGCGCTTATTACGACGAAGCGTCGGCAGGAGCGCGCTGAAGCATCCTTTCGAAAGGTCGGCCATGGGGGCAGCTGACGAAGGGTAGTGGGGCGGGGCGGAATCGACCCGCATACGTGGGCCGCCGCCTCCTTATATACGCGATGCCCAGGCTGCCAACCCCATGCACGCACTCGATGTAATGCGGGCTCGCGGGGCTGCTGCGTGCAATCTGCGTCCGATGAGCGCGGGCTTTTGATAAGTGCCGTGTATCGCCCAAGGTGGCATCCCGTCGGGTTCTCAGGGCGAGCCGTAGACGGTATACAACGTAGCTCCAGAATGAGGACCACCCCAAGAGCACATGGGATTCGTTCAGCGTGCAGGTGTAGGATCCGCTCGACTTCGCTGGATGAAGAAGCTGAGGACGGGGAGCCACGATGACGCACGTAAGACAGCCATTCGTTGGAAGCTCCGCGGGGAACTTCGTTTAAGAAAAACGGTGAAAGACGAGGCCCAGAGGTCTGCATTATCATAGTCGCGGATATTGGTTCTCGAGGCAGAGATAGGAAAGCCGCGGCGCTCAGGTCGACAGGAGTATAAGGAGATACGACCTCTTATTTCATTCGCTGCAGAGCAGCACTTGCCAATGACCAGTGTGTTTTCAAGAAAGACGTGAGGGTAAGGTCGAAGTCGAGCGTCAGCGCCACAAATCTTGCATCCGCTTCATGTTTTTATTTGTGCGTGTTTGTGATCACACTCGTCCACAATGCCGAAAACAAAACCCAATGAGTGACATTAGACCGATGCAGACGTCTAGACTAGTGATAATGTACGTAGATCCGCGAGAATATATACTCATCAAAGCATAAACATGTATGGAAGTCGTCAGCGATACGATGGAAAGCGAGCGGTGCAGGCATTTCTCCTGCCCGGTGTGCGACGTATTGAGCGAAGCGTAAGGAGTACTGTGATGGGAAGGAAGGGGGTACTGAGGAGGAAAGGGAAGGATTGTCCGCAATGGTGAGAAAGATACGTACACTAACTGTTAAGAAGTGAGGCGAGTTGGAATTGAGGGGGGAGGCTCAGAGATGCGTCCTCAGCAATTGGGATATATGATCCGCACGCATCAAGCCTTGACAACAGGGACTTCCTCTTCCTTCTTCTCCTCCACCTTGGGCGCCGCCGTGGTCTCCGGCGTTGCGGCAGCACCCTCAACTGGTGTCTTGTGCGCCTCCGCAGCGAGCTTCTTGCGAATGGCCTCCTCGCGACGCGCGCGCTGAGCCTTGATTTGCTGGCGCGTTTTAGGTGCAGCGGCGTCAGCAACCATCCTGCAGGATCATCGTTGTCAGTTCGGAACGGCATTTCATAGGACCTTGACACAAACCTTTCAAGCTCTCGGCGTTCCTCGTCAGACTCGTCTGGCTTGGTGCTCTTGAAGACGGCGCCCAGGATGAGCAGGCCCTTGGCACGGGCGTAGATGACGTCGTCCTTGACCTCCGGGTCCTTCAGCGTGAGGTCGATGGCCTAACAATCGTGTCAGTCTTGCACTTGACATTGCCGCAAAGCAACTAACCTCTCGCAGGACCTGGTTGACCTCCATGCGCGCGCCTCGCCAACTCGCCAGCAGCAACTTGCCCGTAAAGTCCTTCTCCATAGCCGCCAACTCCTCCTCGGGCAAAGCTCCAATCGCTTGCCACTTCTCCATCTCCGCAATCGCGTCCCGAACGCTCAACGCGCTCCCGATCACGCCCCACACATCCTTCGCCATCGCACCTTTCTCCTTCAGCCTGGAGAAGAATCCCGGAATCCCAAGGAATTTGCGCGACTTGAGCGTGCTGCTCCCTTTCATCATGTACATGTTCCCGATCGTGTGCAGCAGCTCGACGCCGAAGCTCTCCATCTTGAGGTCCTCTGCCTCCCGACGCATGCGCTCTTCCCACGCCTTGCGCTCATCGTCAGATGTCGCTTCAACGTACGGCCGGAGGCGATCTTTGAGCTTGTCGGCGAGGGTGTGGATGCGCTTCTCCATGGCCTCGCGGCGCTCCTTCTCCTGTTGACGAAGTTGCTCTCTTTGCTCGGGCGTCAGCTTCGGCTTGGGTGACGGGGGCTTCGAGGAGCGCTTCGAGTTGACGGAAGCGGAGGATGAAGGCTCTTCTTCAGGGGAGTGCGGTACCAGACTCGAACCGTGGCGCTCCGGGGTCGGGTGCGTGGGGGTAGGCGACGCGGGGTCAGCGGAAGGCTTCTCTGGCGTGGTCGGGGCTGTACCCGCGGCTGCACCGTTGACAGAGGCAGGGGTGGGGGTAGAGGCACCGTTGGTAGCACCGCCACTCATCTCCTTCTCGAGCTCGGCCTTCTCTTCATCGGTCATCATCGTGGTTGCGGCAGTTGTCATGTCTTTCATGATGGAAATCTCGCCAATCTGAATAGCGTATGTCAGGGAGATGTACGGAAGGGAGGGATACACCACGCACATAGTCAACGAATCTCTCGCCGCCGAACACATTCGCGAAGAAGCCGGCCGCATCCTCCATGCTAAAGGAGCCTTGGGCCTCCGTCTAACATCCGAGTCAGTTTCGCAACTGTAAGTTCTACGAAGTAGACATACCATGGACTTGCCATGCTTGTCATAGACGACTCGCAGGTTCTAAGGGATGTTTTGTGAGCAAATAGGCGCATCCTTCTTGTTGAAGGCCGTGAGCTTACCGGATCCGAGAGGACCTGGTACGCCTTGCTGCAGGGAAACTTTCAGTACCTCATCGCACCCTAATGCTAGTCACGTACCTGATATCCTTGAACTTCTCCTCAGCATCCGGCGACGGGTTCTTATCTGGATGGTACTGATCGTTCTCCGTCAATTTCGTGCAAATTTGCAAGAGGTCCTTGACGCACCTTGATGGCCTGCTTCCTGTACGCCTTCTTCAAGTCCAGTTCGTTCACATCCGGCGCGACGCCAAGCTGGGTTGAGGGGAAAGGGGGGAGAGTCAGTCCATGCTGTGGTGGCGTCCCGTTTGTTCCCCGCGCACCAGGTCATAGTATTCGGTGTCAACAGGTGCCATGCGTCGTGCAAGTTCGTGGAGAGGCGCGGGGCGATTAGGCGAGTCGTAGGCTGGGCGGGAGTGGTGAGCGGAGGATGAGAATTGTCAGAGTATTGGGGGTATTCGTCGGGTGTCGGCGTGACTGGTGCGGCACTTGCCGAGTCACGTTTTTAGAGCCCCAACCGCCTTCTTGAACTCCAAGTTCTCGTAGTCTTCCGCCTTGTTCACCGTCGCAAGATACGTCCAACATGCGAGCGCTCTGATGTCTCCCTATTTCTTTCTGCGTCTCCGGCTCTTGTCAGCAGGAAAAGGGGCAACCGCATTCAGAACCGGAGGTCTGAGTCGACTGGGTGCATGGGTGCCACCCGCGCGCCACATACGTAGAGTTAAGCGTGAAGGTTTATTGGATAGTAACAACAGGGTAGTATGTAGCTAGCAATACACGAACATAGTACATAGTAAGTTGAATGAGTGTGGGTAGGCGCATGTCTACTCGAACACTATGTGGACGGGTAAGAGCGGGGTACTACTATGTACACAAGGCGCGCGATTCCTGGCGTATACCGATAGTTAAATCATGAAGCAGGTGAAAGCTGAAATTCATGAACATGATAGAAGTGCGATTAAGAGGGGATAGCTAAGAAGAAGGCGAACTGCGATGCACAGGTGTAATGGAGAAGAGAAGACTAGAATGCTGCTGCAAAGTACGACCACTATCCCGACGAAACTGCTGAAAGACACAAACCCTCTATAGATAGATTCGATATGAACATGCATGACGAGTTCATGCGTCGGGGTCATCAGCGCCCTCAAAGCGCACGACTCGACGCCGCGGGCTGTCGATGCTGGCCCTCGGCGATGTTTTGTGCGCAGGCGGGGACGCAGGCGGCGCGCGAGAGTGTATAAGGAAGGCGGACATGCGTCGGAAGCCCGCCCCCCGAGCCTTCCCCGGTTTTGCGGCCGGCTGCGCCACGCTTGTCGGTGTCTCCAGCGTACTCGTGTCCGCAGTTGAGCCTGAGGCGGACATGCCGGGTGTTATGGTCGTCCCTGCAGAGCTTGGTGGCCTAGGTGTCGCTTGCTTGAGTGCGGAGCGGGACGGTGGGGGCATAGGGCTTGCTCGGCGCTGCGGAGAAGGAGAAGCGGCGGTAGGTGGTCCGCGGGGTGTGCCGCCGCGCAAATGTGGTGTCCGTGATACGTGCAAGCCCATTGCTATCTGCTCGATGGTCGGACGAGAGGAGAATGAGGGATGGAGGGCAATGGCAGCAGTCGGTCTAGGGGTCACTTGAGCATGCGGCAATCGGTCTGCCGGTGTTGCGTGCGATGACGTTCCCTACGTCTCGTTCAGTATCTCTAAAGGTTTTCCTCAGCAAGCGACGCACCCATTCCTGCTCGTTTTCGTCTGTACGTCGTCTCTTGTACGAGTGACTGAACGATCGCCGCACTCGAGTGACGATCCGGGACAACCCCGTCCCTGTTCCCTCGCTCCTCCCCTCGTCTGCAGCCTTCAGCACGTGCGGTGTAGACACCGACGCTGCCCGCCGATGCGCGCGGCGGTCGCCCCTCGTGTCCAGGATCATGCTCTGTGTTCTGGGCGATTACGTCGGTCGTGGCAAGGGTGTGGGGATGACGCTGGGCGTGTGCGGCGATGAAGCCGTATTCTGAGTATTCTTGAAGATGAGAGGTAGAGAGAAAAGATTCGTGGAATGAAGGGCGCGTCGAGTCAGCTGCATAAAAGGGAGGGGGCGCGTCCAGAGATGGGGGTCGTGAGGCAAGGAACGCACTCATGTCTCGGATTTGCAATGCGGATCCCGCCGGCAAGTGCCGGATGTCGTGTTCGTGACGTCCACGTGCGCATAACTTGAACATGATTTTCTCCGCAAGTCTCCGAGAGGGCTTGCGTTTGGCCCACTACTTTTGCGAGCGGATGCGCGGGCGCCTACCAAACTCGTGTTATGCTACACATGATGGTTGTGGGCAACATATATAAGGCTGAAGGTATGTGGGATTGTCCCCAGCGTCCAGATGTCGAAGCTTGCCATGGCGGAGCGCTTGCTGGACCCTTGGTGGGTCATCGTGGCTTCTATCTTCGTCATGCTCCTTCTAATTCCTCTGGTCATTGCGACACGGCCGCCTGCCGTAGTCAGGCTGGCCGTGTTTGCCGCGCAACTGCTATTTGCGAACTCGGGCAACACGACTATCACCTTGGGGGATGTCTTCCTCACATACTCCCTTGGATGCTTGCTCTACGGCTGGCCACTCTTCACTGCCATACACTTCTACTTTCTGACCGATCCATTCACTGATGGCACACGGCACCTCTACGATAAGCGACCAGCGAAGGATATGCCTCTGCTCGAGCGAATCTGGTGGGCAACCTGTCTTGTTGCATCATTTCGCGGCGTGGGATGGAGCAAGCCGGTATGTCTCCCGTGCTGACCTGATCAGGCTCTTCCGTCCGCTTCATCGGCCTTGACTCAACCCTCGTGTACAGGTACCTCATCTTCGGCAGATTCCTAAAGGACAGTCTCGAGGCTCGTACATCGTCGAGCACTCGCTGTGGCTGGTCTTCTACATCTTCTTCGCCGACATGGTCAACCTGTACCTCATCAGCAACCCCATCACATCGTCCCGCGCAGCCGAAGCGTTCCCCGCTTCCTCGCAGGGACCAGTGTTCCAGGCACTCAACTCCTGCGCATTCTGGGCAAACGCGTGGGCGGGGTTTAACATCCAGTACGAGTTGATCGCGATCCTGGCGGTCAGCCTGGGGCTTTGGGAGCCGCAACTGTGGCCGCCAATGTTCGGCAGCTTCTGGGATGCGTATACGGTCAGACGAACGTGGGGGCGTGTGTGGCATTGCATTCTGCGGAGGGTGAGTCTTCGATAGTAATATCTCTCTCGTGTATGACCTGCTTACCGCCCTCAGTTCCTCATCTCCCATGGCAAGTGGCTGGCAAGCAAGATTGGCGCCTCACCAGGAACCAAAGCCTCTTCCTACACCCAGCTCTACACCGCCTTCCTCGTCTCCGGCCTCATACACGAGGTCGGCGGCCGCCAACTGGATAGCACCTTCGGACGATCCTTGAGATTCTTCATCATGCAAGCTCTCTATATCACCTTCGAAGACGCTGTCATCGGGCTGGGTATGAGATTGGGCATCAGAGAGAGCAGGGCGACCCGGGCGTTGGGCGGTCTATCGGTGCTCCTCTGGTTCTGTGCTACGACGCCGGCGTTGACGAGTGTTATGTCGGATATCAATGGGAAGCCCTATCCTCCAACTTCCGGGTCGTTCATCGGGGCGGCCTGGAACGCGCTGGGCATGGAGGGGAAGCTGGAGATTCCATGGCCTGAACCTCATTACTAGGTACTATCCGAGCTCGATGCATGGCAGTATTGATGCAAAGTCAGTGCGTTAGAGTGTGGATAGCACAGATAGGCCTGTTGGTAACGGACACAAGTCGAAGACGAAGCAGAGAGGCCGGGAACAAGCCGAGAAAGTCCTGAGTCCCTCGGAAACTGCCGATGCAAGGGCCGTGACTGACACGTGTACGCAGGAACTTGAACCTGACACTCATCTCCTAACGAGCTCGCTGTTTCAGCTGGATGATGTTTTCTTCCTTAACTCGCTGTAACAGTCTCCTCTGCGCTTCCGCATAGATGTGTAGCGCTGTCTTGTGTCGGTGCTCGCGCTGCAGTCCAAGAGGATAAGGACCACCGAACCACCTCGCCCTTCGAAGAGTTGGCGCCTCCGCGATCCAAGGTAAGTAAAGAAGCTCGACTAGCTAGCTGCATGGCATTATCCACTTCTTCGACACGAAACGGGACAGGCGCACGTATATAAGATCAGTTAGCGGGGACCGCGGAATCCCATCTTCACCATGACGGAGCGCCTGTACAACCCTCAAGCGCTGGTCGCGCTATGCGAAGCCCTCATGCTCCTGCCAATTTTCTTAGTCATCGCCACACGACCACCAGCCATGGTTCGGCTTCTCATCCTTGCCGCGCAACTGCTCCTAGCGAACTGGGTGAACAAGAACGTCGCTATGGAGGGCATCTTCAGCACGTACTCGATGGGCACCTTGTTGTGCGCGTGGATGCCAATGACCGCCATTCACTTCTACTTTATCACCAACCCATTGACGGATTGGACTCAGCATCTAGATGATAAGCATAAGGCGAAGGATATGCCTCTGCTACAGCGCATATGGTGGGCAGCATGCCTCGTTGCGTCGTTCCGTGGTGTAGGGTGGAATAAGCAGGTGCGTTTCTTCTACCTCGCTCGCAATGACGAACATAAGCTCAGACGTTTCCAGTTGCCCCATCTCCGACAGGTCCCCAAAGGTCAATCGCGAGGCTCTTATGTTGTTGAACACTTCCTCTGGCTCATCGTCTACTGCCTCATCTCGGATCTCGTCGCCCTGTACGAGGGAAGCTACCCTTATGGCTCAACCCCGGAGACCGTCTTATTCCAGGTGCTTAACTGCTACGCGTGCTGGACTAAGCTGTGGGTCAACTTCGCCATCCAGTACGAGGCGCTTGCCGTCCTCTGCGTTGCTTCCGGGGTCTGGGCTCCACAGCTATGGCCACCGATGTTTGGCAGCTTCTGGGATGCATACACGGTGCGGCGTACATGGGGTCGCGTATGGCATGGCATTTTGCGGAGGGTAAGCCTCTGAAATCCTCGACCCAAATAATTAAAGTCGAAGGCGCGACCTGACCATATCCTCTCAGTTCGTCAGCTCGTACGGGAAATGGCTCGCTCGAGCTGCCGACGCGACGCCGGGCACCAAGGCGTCTTCCTACATTCAGCTATACGCCGGGTTCATCGTTTCTGGGCTTCTGCACGAGATCGGCGACCGCCAGCTAGATCGCAGCCCTGGGAAGTCAATGAGATTCTTCATCCTCCAGGCTCTTTGGATCACGCTCGAGGACGGGATCATTGGGCTGGGGAAACGGCTGGGAGTACAAGAGAGTAGAGCGACGCGAGCGCTTGGAAGGCTGTCTACGTTCATTTGGTTCGCGGCGACGACTCCGCCCGAATTGATAGAGGTAATGTTGAATGGAGGGAGGCCTGCGCCGTCGACTTATCTTGGGACAGCGCGGAGTGTACTGGGTTTGGAGGGAAAGTTGCAGATTCCGTGGTTGCATTGAACGAGGATAGTGTGTGTTGTAGCACTATGAACATGTACACGAACGGCCCTCAACATGGTACCCAATATGCACAAACCTACTTGGCGAATTTCTTCATGCGCTGCGTGCTATGAAAGATGCCAGTGTCCAACGATGCAGACTTGTCGCCAATGCGCTGCACGCGACCCGTCTGCTCGTCAATCTCATCACCCATCGCCGACCCCAGGGCCTTCAGCCGCTCCGCAACGCTCCCGATCTCGTCCAGATTATCGTCCAGCTCGTCCTCGATCTCCTCATCGCTCTCCGTCGCCTCGAACTGGTACCTCTGGCATTGCTCCTTGCGGTTTGCCAGCTCCGCAGACGTCCTCTCCTTCCCATTACCGAACCTCGATCCAGCGGCCCCTGCTTCCTCGAGCCGATTCCTCGTCCCGCGCACCTCCATCATCGCCTGCGCGCGCCCCTCGCGTTCTTCCTCATACCGCTGCTGCACCTTCGCCTCCTGCGCCGCGCGCTTCGCGTCCTTGTGAAACGTGATCACGGGCCGGAAGATCGAGCGGTTGAGCTTCTTCAGCTCGACGACCTTGTCGTCCGCCGCGCCCGCCTTCGTCCGCGACATATCAAGGTAGCGCTCGCTGTTCGCGAGGCGCTCGGACTGGTCACCGATCTTTCCGAGCGTGTCGCGCGCGACCTGCTCCGCCTCGAGCGCGGTGCGCAGGGCGTTGCGGGTGGTGCCGACGTCTTCTTGCTTGAGCTGGCGCGTCTGCTGTTTGATGGACTCAATGTTCTCCTCGGTGCCCATGTCGCCGCCGTCTTCAAACTGATGCGAAGGCGGCTTGGAAGGGTTGTAGCCAGCAAAGAGCTCCGCGCGATCGCGGTCGAGGGCGGTGTGCTCTGAGCTCCGAGCATATGTATCGCCGATGCGCGCGTTCCGATGGTACTTGTCCTGTCCCATGGTAGCCTCGTCGACGGGCGGTATAGCAGGCTTGGACTTTCTGATCAGAGGCATAGTGGTAGTGGTGGTGGTGGTGGGACGCAAGTGGTCTGTGGGGTACAGCCGTCAGCAGCAAATTGAGAGCTCACCTGCAGCACCCCATGACATCACTGCTGCACCAACACCAAGCCCGCAGCTCAGCACCTCACAAGCGCCTGGCCTGGAGGCTGGGCATTCTCCCTCGGTAGTTCTGAGGGGAGCCGGCACCACAACGCGGTGTCGAGAGTTTACATCGCGCGGTCGAAGGGCGACCAACTTTATCAGAGAGCGCACCTTGTAATGGCAATCGAAAGGCGTATAACGAAGCACCTCAGATCCATCGCCTCGTATGCGAGCTGGAGGTCGAAAGATATCGCGCTCACGTCGACATAGCATCATGTTGGCATAGGCAGCAGGATAGAGATAGTCAGAAGTACCCTGGAACGGCAAAGCTCTCACTTCTTTCCCTTGCCCTTCCCACCTTTGCCAACCTTCACGCTCCTGCTCGATCCCTCGAAGCCCGCGCGCTGCTTGCCCTTCCCCGGTTTCGCCCCATGATTCTTTCTGCGCTCGTTCCTCTGCGCGATGTTGTCTGACCGCTTCGCCTGGCGCACCGCCATCGACTGCGTGACTTGCTTTTTGCGCTCGTCCCTGTGCGGCACGTTAGCCATCCGGATATCCAAGTGTTTATAAAGTTCAATACGCACCATGCCTTCTTGCTCTTCTCCTTCTCTTTTTCCTTCCGCTTCACCGCCTTCTTCAGCTTCTTCTCCTCCGCGTCCTCCCCACCGTCCTCTGCGACCGCGATGCCAGGGTTCTTCGCGCCGCTCAGCCGCGCCTCCGCGCGCGCCCAGCGGTTCTTCTCCGAGATCGCCGCGCGCTTGTCCGCGGGAAGCGCCTCGAGCTTGGATTTTTGGGCTTGCAAGTGGGAGAGGAGGTTGGTGGGGTTGTTCGACACGGCCTTCTTCCCCTTTTTGGTAGACCCTTCGATGGCGTTGAAGGCGACGGTGGTTTCGGTGCGCTTGGATGTGGAAGCCTGCGCGTGGGGGGGAGGGGAGTGCTCGACGAGGAGTTGGGTCTGGACGAAGGGAAGCATGCATTAGACACAATCGACGTAGCGAGAAGGATGCGACTGACCTTCGCAGTCTTGGCAGACTTCTCCTGTCTTCGCCTCTCCTTTGTCTCCTTCCTCCGCCGCTCCCGCATCGCTCGCCGCCGCTCCTCGATCAACGCGTCCTTCCCATTTGCGTTCGCTCCCCGTCCATTCCTGAACGCGGCCATACGGGCGTGCAACTTCTCGCGCAAGGCATTCGCCCCGCCAGCGTGCATTGGCACGATCTCCGGCTCGTCAGCCTGATCGTCCTGCGCATCCTGGTCGACATCCATCGCATCGTCCTCCACAGCGGCTTCATTTTGTATGTCGACTATTGTCTTGTTCTTTGAGGGATCGAGCTACATACAAGATCAGC